>JBAMJV010003448.1:0-42500 GCA_037951105.1 Echinarachnius parma
CCCCACAATAATTTTCGTTGCCCCCAAACCAGTCCGACCACGCTACGCCCACTGCAAATGCGGAAGTATACAAATGTGATAAAGACTGGACTGTATAGTGAAAATGAGTAGCCACTACTTAAAGTTTACCTCTTCTTTATGACATACATAATTCAATTTGTTTGCATGTATTGATAATTATGAATCTAAAACATTGGAGGTTCGAGCATATTTCGAAATTCGCGAAGTATAAACATATCTACCGTATAAATCTAGGAATATACATTCACTATGTAATCTTGTATCCAAACATTTTATTTTAAATAAGCGAGTCAGTCACAATTGTCATGATTGTTTTACTTCGTTTTTAAAAAAGTTCATACATGTTATGAACTTTTTGAACAAGTGGAAGTCTTATCATTGTACAATGATAAGGACTTTCACTTGAAAGGGGGTAGATTAAAGGAGCTTTTTAATTATAATTAGTGATTGTAAACCCCATTAAATTGTCTCGATTCTCCGAATCGGTGCTCTGTCGATCTAACGTTCGTGTCACGGACTCAAGCATAGTCAAGATAGTATGGTTATTGCTCTCAGTTAGTTTACTTATGTATTTGCTATACAGTCTGAACAGTCGCATCACGATGGACCGATTGTCCGCTCGACCTATAATATGATTATGTCTGGGTTATAGCCTTTATAACAATATCTTATGTTGCCCAAAATGTTGATTATATTGAATGTACAAATAAATAAATCGGTCATACGAACAATTAGGGTCTGCGTAGGCCGTTCTGTCTACTGCACATGCTCGAGAACATTATTTCTATACTAAACCAAATCGACCAGTACTGAGCAATTCAGTGGCGCGGAAATGAACAAAGAACTGGTGAAAAGGTGTTTTTATTGGACCATCAAACATGAAGAAATAGTATGGTGCAAAATACATAGCGCTTGGATAAGTCGAGTTTCTAGACAGGTAGATTAGAGGGATATAGTAACTTTGTTGAAATGTGCAAAAAGGTGATGGAATAGGTGATGCAATTGTATATTGTTGTTACTCTATATGTCCACAGGGTATTGTGTGAAAATTTCAAGTCAAATGGACATTGTATGGCCAGTAATTGAGCGAAAATGCAAAGTTATATCAGTAACTCACTGCTACTCACTTTGTACACGGGAAGAAAACTTATTTTTTCTTATCTGATACTTCAATCATACATATCTTTGTAACGAAAGGGAATTTGAAAAACCGAATAACCTGTCCCATGATTTTATTGTAATACGAATACAAACAAAGGTATAAGGGAACCGCTAGAATTACAACTTTATTTTGAGGATTTGGACAATGTTACTAAGTCCCTTTAAGGAGCGAGGCTTCACAATTTCTTTGATAGAAATGATTGCATTGTCACGTAAACGTTTCATTTCAGAATGAGCTCTGGATAAATTATGTAAACATAATATACCTACGAGATTTATTCTAAATATGATTACCCTTTCAGCCACCGAAACTGTGACGCCTGATGATCAGGGAGAACTGAATGGATTGCCCCGCGACATCCAAGAACCCACAACATCTTTTTAACGCAAACTTCGTCCATACGTGGATGATTTATAAGCAGCTTGAATGTCGCCTCGTTCGGCACTGCAGATCAAATCTTCTTAGCATCAAACCTGTCGCGTTGCTATGAGAAAATAGTAATCAAGTCCGATCAAGGTTCCTTGAGGAATTAAAGGGAAATGTACGAAAAGGAGCGACTGACCAGAATCCTGACCGCAACTGCTAGTCGTAGTGTTCGGGACGACAACATGGGTGACCCTCAGCGGTCTCCTGCTGACTGCCTCTCCTGACCAAACCTGGGTTGTTCCAGAGGCTTTCCGGTATCGGCCTCTTACGTGATCATCTTGGTGCAGGCTGCGGCGTCGGCCCCTTGCCTATTCGTAGCTGTAAGTCACTGGCGCCGATCACTATCGCCCTGGGATCCCGACCATATACCGTCCGTCCTAGCCGTTGGTCTCGTCGCCAGCCTTCCTCCTCATCTTCGTGAGGGATGCGCACACATCCACCAGGTCCATCGACGAGGAGTGCACAGCACCGCTCTCCCTAGTTCTCACGTTCTCATGGCCTTGGTGGGACAGGCACGTCCAACCTACCTTCCTGCCGTTCGTGTCCAGTCTCAGGGCAGAGTACGTTAATTGGTACTTCATCGGAGAGGGCCTCAGTCTCGTGAACCCTAGAATGGTCGTCCTGATTCGAGGGTGAGGGAGACATCGAACATTGCAAGGCTGTATTCACCAACACCTTCCTTCGATCCCCACACCAACGTCACCCAAAGTCCGGAACATAACGGAAACGATACCGATCTGGAGGCGGAGGCACGGTTCACGCCGAATATTCTAACGTTAGTTTTTATATTTATGATGTTTCGCAAGCGAGGCGCAACTTCGTTTTGTTTATTGCGATGGGTTTCCATTTTTTTCAAACACGTATGAATATATCCCGATAATGAGACATCGACCCTTTGATTAAATCCGAGGAGCAGTCGCATTCAGCATATTGTTCTAATTGTTTTATGTATATAGTGTAGAGCTTGCCGTAGTGAGGAAAATGAGGGAAACACCATTGATGACAAAATCCTAGGGGAGATTGTAAAGACAGGACAACAACTGACACTATTGCAGAATGCCATGCCCGTCAAGATCGATAGAATTGAACAATCTTTCCAAAACCCAGAACACGGGGCGACATTAAAAACGATAGCAAGAAGAAAGTACTAGTTTAATAGATATCCCAAGAGGACCGGTCCATCGACGTCCATACAGAACGGAGGAACCAGACCTTGACGCAAGGAAAAGAACGGGACAACGCTTTCCAGTCACCGCGATATCGGGACGGCCAGGTTAATTTTTCTATTCACAATCTCTCGGTATCAGTGCCACTACTTATCCGGCGCCCTCCCGTCCATCCAGAGCTACTCTGCGTCGGCTTACGGGCCGAATGTCTACCTCTTCTCAGCCGGGCCCCCTTTCCTTCGCGGAGATGAGCGTACCCATCGGGTTCCTTCTGGTGATTATTCGTCCGAGCACCAACCTACTGGTGGTGCTGATGACATCTCTCGGAGGACTTGCGGCGGGAGCCTACTGCATGACGACATCGGTTGCTCAGTCCGTAACCGCCTCTTCTAGACCACTTTTCTGGGAAATTCTTTATTGTATAGTATTATTATAATGAGCCTGTTTCAATGTTTCTAGTTTCTCTATACTTTTGCATTTTCCCATTATTTTGATTTTACAAGCATAGGCTATACACCACATTGTTTAGTCATATTGTCCGGAAAATTGCTCATACCCGAACCCTACATTATTATGGGGCGCCAAGTGTAAACACATGGCTTCCGTTACAAAATCAATGATTTTGTTACAGAAATCACCAACAATAATGATTTTGTTACAAAATCAATCGACAGAAATGGATTTTGTTACAAAATCAACCACAATAATGATTTTGTTACAAATCAATCGACAGAAATGATTTTGTACAAAACAACCAACAATATGATTTTGTTACAAATCAATCGACAGAAATGATTTTTGTTACAAAATCAATCGACCAGAAATGATTTTAGTCACAAAATCAAGGCAAAAAAAATGATTTGTTACAAAATCAATCGACAAGAAATGATTTTGTGTCAAAATCACCAGCAAAAAAAATGATTTTGTTACAAAATCAATCGACAGAAATGATTTTGTTACAAAATCAAGCAATATAAATGATTTTGTTTTTACAAAAATCAATCGACAGAAATAATTTTGTCACGAAAATCAAGCAAAAAAAAAATGATTTTTGTTAACAAATCAATCGTCAGAAATGATTTTGTCACAAAAACTAGCATAAAAAATGATTTTGTTACAAAATCAATCGAAGAAATGATTTTGTTACAAAATCAAGCAAAAAAAAATGATTTTGTTACAAAATCAATCGACAGAAATGATTTTGTTACCAATCAAGCAAAAAAAAAAATGATTATGTTACAAAATCAATCGACAGAAATGATTTTGTTACAAAATCAAGCAAAAAAAATGATTTGTTTACAAAATCAATCGACAGAAATGATTTTGTTACAAAATCAATCCTGTTGAGTGATTTGTTAACAAAATCCAATGATTTTGTAATCGTTTGTGTGATTTTGTAATCGTTCGTGTGATTTTGTAACAAAATCAATGATTTTGTAATCGTTTGTGTGATTTTGGTATCGTTTGTGTGATTTGGTAATCGTTTGTGTGATTTTTGTAACAAAATCAATGATTTTGTAATCGTTTGTGTGATTTGTAATCGTTTCGTGTGATTTGGTAATCGTTTGTGTGATTTTGTAATCGTTTGGTGTGATTTTGTAATCGTTCGTGTGATTTGGTAATCTGTTTGTGTGGATTTTGTAATCGTTTGTGTGATTTTTGTAATCGTTCGATAGATTTTGTAGTGATTTTTTTATCGTACCAAGTACGATACAGACTGGCGATATATTTCGTAGAAAGCAACGAACGTAGAGGGCGTCAACACAACCATGCCAAATTATTTGAGCAATTGTAGAAGATTTAGTTGACTTTTGCCTTGGTACGTTATATTTATGTTTTACTAGGTACTCTTCACGAGCGCGTAGCGGGGAGCTAGCGGCGTAGCGTGCCGACACCGAGTGCGGGCACAAAAGTGAACTATCAGACCAGATGTGTTGAGCCATGTCGGCTGAAGAGGCAATCAGGCAATCCTCAGGATCAGGATTTTGGATAGACTCCGGAATGAGGTACGTAATTGCGTAGTGTCTAACTCATGGACCGTATGACTGGTGAGTCGTATGACTCGTGAGATTTATAATTCGTGGGCTGTATGACTCGTGAGTTGTATGACTCGTGAGTCGTATAACAGTCGTAGGTGTCGGTCTCGTGACGTGCACCCGATCTAACTATGTAGTAGAGATCCATATTTTTCAGGTCTCATTTTGTGTCTCATTTTGTTTTTTTATTTTGCTTTTCCCTATTAATTATCTTTCATAGTAAATTCAGACCATCATATCAGAGAAAAGTTTAAAATGAATTTCATATTACCAATACAGATGAACTTTCATAGTAACATGTAGCTGTAGTCACAAGTCACAACTCACAACAAACATTCCAAAGCTTAAGACGCACATTTTGTTGAAAAAGTTGGAATGGTGAAAGCTAATTATCATAAGGTACATGTAGTTGTTTCCAAACATCAAACCAGTCACAACTTAGTCAGAAAACTTTTGTCTGAATACGTTGCCTCACTTGGTTGCCCCTCGGATTGCATTCCAGAAATCAGGGCTCGACATTAGCAGTGGCCCGGTGGCCCAGAGCCACCAAAAGTTGGCTTTGGGACACCAGATTTCTACCTAAGGTACACTTATAGTACCCTAACCCATTTGGTCATGGCCCTTTTCATTCTTTTTTTATAACATCTAAAAGGAGCAGAACACAACTATAATGTAACGTTACTAATCGTGGAATTGTCCTTCTACTTAAAACTAATCTTAATAACTTACGTATGGGACATTCACATACAATGTCAATGGAAATTGTGGATTTCATATTTCCAGGCCGTTAGAGGTTAGAGATGTTTTAAAAACAGGTGGAGCACATTTCATTTGAAGCAGCTTGATCTCATTATTCTCCTCATACATATATCTCTCATATGGATAACAATGTATTCAATTAAAGACATTATAATTATTTATTTATAAGTTTAAAAGTCTCTGAATGTACAATATTAAGTAAGACGCACAATATCTTGGACTTGCCCTTTTCAGGCCACCAACTTCTACGTTTGCTGTTTGGGCCACCAAAAAATAGAATGCCTTAATTTTGGTGGCCCGAAGGGGCAACTGCCAACAAAAGTTGGTGTGGAGCCTTGCAGTCTAGTAGTACAGTAAGTGCAGAAATGACACAACACAGCGGCAGCATCGAACCTAGTTAAACTTAAAAAGAATTGATTTGACCATCCTTGATCTCTAACAATTCTCTGATATGATGGTCTGAATTTACGGCCAAATCTTCGTTTAGGTCCCCCCTCTGTTACGTCCGTAGCTCAGTCTGTGTACAAAGTCTATGGGAGTTGGTTGAGGTCCCCGTCCGTAACGAAATGAACGCAAGTGAATGGAAGGGGTGGACTAAAGAATGCCGAATTTACTATGAAAGATAATTAATAGGGAAAAGCAAAATAAAAAAACAAAATGAGACACAAAATGAGACCTGAAAAATATGGATCTCTACTACATAGTTAGATCGGGTGCACGTCACGAGACCGACACCTACGACTCACGAGTATACAACTCACGAGTCATACAGCCCACGAATTATAAATCTCACGAGTCATACGACTCACCATACGGTCCATGAGTTAGACACTACGCAATTACGTACCTCATTCCGGAGTCTATCTAAAATCCTAAGGATTGCCTGATTTGCCTCTTCAGCCGACATGGCTCAACACATCTGGTCTGATAGTTCACTTTTGTGCCCGCACTCCGGTGTCGGCACGCTACCCCGCTAGCTCCCCGGTACGCGCTCGTGAAGAGTACCCTAGTAAACATAAATATAACGTACCAAAAGTCAACTAAATCTTCTACAATTGCTCAAATAATTGTCATGTTGTGTTGACGCCCTCTACGTTCGTTGCTTTCTACGAAATGTATCGCCAGTCTGTATCGTACTTGGTACGATAAAAAATCACTACAAAATCTATCGAACGATTACAAAATCACACAAACGATTACAAAATCACACAAACGATTACCAAATCACACGAACGATTACAAAATCACACAAACGATTACAAAATCATTGATTTTGTTACAAAATCACACGAACGATTACAAAATCACACAAACGATTACAAAATCACACAAACGATTACAAAATCATTGATTTTGTTACAAAATCACACGAACGATTACAAAATCACACAAACGATTACAAAATCATTGATTTTGTTAACAAAATCACTCAACAGGATTGATTTTGTAACAAAATCATTTCTGTCGATTGATTTTGTAACAAAATCATTTTTTTTGCTTGATTTTGTAACAAAATCATTTCATCTGTCGATTGATTTTGTAACAAAATCATTTTTTTTTGCTTGATTTTGTAACAAAATCATTTCTGTCGATTGATTTTGTAACAAAATCATTTTTTTTGCTTGATTTTGTAACAAAATCATTTCTGTCGATTGATTTTGTAACAAAATCATTATTTTTGCTAGATTTTGTGACAAAATCATTTCTGTCGATTGATTTTGTAACAAAATCATTTTTTTTGCTTGATTTTGTGACAAAATCATTTCTGTCGATTGATTTTGTAACAAAATCATTTTTTTTGCTTGATTTTGTAACAAAATCATTTCTGTCGATTGATTTTGTAACAAAATCATTTTTTTGGCTTGATTTTGTGACAAAATCATTTCTGTCGATTGATTTTGTAACAAAATCATTTTTTTGCCTTGATTTTGTGACAAAATCATTTCTGTCGATTGATTTTGTAACAAAATCATTTCTGTCGATTGATTTTGTAACAAAATCATTATTGTTGGTTGATTTTGTAACAAAATCATTTCTGTCGATTGATTTTGTAACAAAATCATTATTGTTGGTTGATTTTGTAACAAAATCATTTCTGTCGATTGATTTTGTAACAAAATCATTATTGTTGGTTGATTTTGTAACAAAATCATTGATTTTGTAACGGAATCCATGTGTTTACACTTGGCGCCCCATACATTATATAATAACAATTTGATCAGAATATATGGCAAATATTATTGTTCAAATTGGGAGGTATTCATATAACATCAAACATCTATACATATTGTTTCTTAATTCATTACCAATAAAGTGGTTGAATTGTTTATAGATCCTCACCAAATTGTGGATAATTATTGAGGTGTTTCTTTGTTTTATTAAAGGGATAGTTGAGTTCTGGTAAGGAGAGTACAGTTTTAGTGAAACTGAATTTTAGTAACCAAAACCTGCATCATTACATTACAAACTAATAGTTATAACTAGAAAGGAACACAAAATTACAAATGACGTAGTAAAGATCATGTTATCATTCAAAAAGAGCCGTTAAAACGTAAGAGGGCGCTCTCTAAACACTCATCGGTTTCAACCATTTTGAATAAAATATTGTGCATGTGATGCTGTTGAAATAGTGATTAGAAAGAGAAATAACCAACAACTATTTAAATAACTATTTAAATACCTATTTTGTAACTTTTTTGAAAAGAGGAAGCATTTTTTTGAATTTTTAACGGCTGGTTCAAAATTCTCTACTCTAATAAACCCGGGGCCCCGGGTTTATTACAAATTGTTATATTTATGGATATTTCAGCCGTTTCTGAACCGATTTTGATCAAACAAAGATGATTTTATTGTTTAAATATTATGCTCTTTCAAATTTTACACTCAGTTTTTCATTACCTCACAAACCAATTAAGTAGTCTAGCGCCCTCTCTACCAAAACTCAACTTCAAAAAATCGCCCGCAAATTTGTGTATTTCTTGTTATTTATTATTTCTCTGTTTATTGTCGTCAACACCGTATACAGTAAAGCCTGGCACCTTCAGGGTATTTTCTGTTCCCACTGTCTTAACTTTTGGGTTGAATGGAGTAATACAAACATTCTCTTTCATATACAGGGTGGACCCAAACAACGGAACGGGGCACTTCCCAAAATAAAGTAACAAATGTATTATGACCATCGGATAGGGTGTCTTTTAAAATGAACAACGATACCAAGAACAGTCAATTTGGTCGTGTAGTTTTTGTTTTAGGGCGCTGTGAGTGACATCATGTCAGGTTCTCTTTTTTGTCAATTTTTACCGAGCCAGTGCTTGATAAATCGCACGTAACGCCTTTCATAGCGTTGAACATCGCGCGCCATTGTTAGTGTGCACTCAGCCGTGTGCCGAGAGAATGGGCATGGTCGCTCAGTGGTATTACGGACAGAGAGTGCGATTTAACTGGCAGTGACTAGGTACAAATTGACAAAAATGGGCACCTGACATGGTCTCACTCACAGCGTCCTAAAACAAAAACTACACGACCAAAATGACTCTTCTTGGTATTGTTTTTCATTGGAAAAGACACGCTATCCGATGGACATAAACATTTTGGTACTATATTTTGGAAAGTGCCCCGTTCCGTTTTTTGGGGCCACCCTGTATAATACAATTATTGTTGAGTGTGGGTTATCTTTTAAATGTATAATTTGTGTTCATTCTTTGTCAATAAATACGCCGTATCCAGATTCTAGCCTGGTCCCTTCAGGGTCTCTTCTTCTCCTACTGTCGCGCCACCATCGGCTGGATCCTCCGAGGCGAGGAGCACACTAGAGTGCTGATGATGCTCTTCGGTGGCTGCACGACGTCGGGAGCGATGCTCGGCGCCATCATCATGTTTCCCCTCATCAACTCCCTCGATATCTTCCAGGAATTCGACGACACCATCCTCTGTGCAGCGAACATAACCGACGGACTTAATATCGATGGCGATTTTGAGTTACTAAATTTTGAAGTGATTCATTAACTTAATAAATTATAAGATTTTGTCCAGAAGTGATATACATCAATCATAATGCAATATCAGTGTAAGTTTCTATTGAATGATGCATGACACTTTCATGAAGAAAACAAAAATCACTGTCTACCTAGTGAAAAAAAAATCTATATCAGATTGTATCACCTATGGCTATACTGCTTGTTGGAAAATGAAATAAAAATAAACTGAAACTGAAACTGCTTGTAGATTTTGACTACAATCGAAAAGCATTCCGGAACGCTTTGCATTCAATCACAAATATCTTTATAATAGGGAGACTTTTGTATTAGTTCAATTTTGCTGTTACTTTAGGCCAAACAACAAGGTTCAAGTTTAATGTGAAAGCTCCAAGTGATTTTGGTTGAGTTGTACAATGTTAATGGATCATTTTAATTATTCGGATTGTGCAACTTATCAACGGTCCATTAAGGGAGTGTTGTATACTGTTGGTTAGGGTCTTCGTCTTTCAATGCAAAGGTCGTGTTCGAGGTACATCCTGGCACACGTGAGTTGTTCAGCAATCGGACACTGCGGTCTCGTTTGTTGCTCTTTACACGGATTTATAAATGGGTATATTGGACAAGATTTAAGGAAGTTTGTAAAGCATTTGTGCACCCATATCAGGTATAATCAAAGTTACCCGGTCAGAATTCTCCTGAGTGAACGAAAATTGTTGCTCACATTTGTATAATCAACAGGATTTGAGGGTGCGTAAAAGGCATGTGTGCAACTTAAAGCAGCAGCGAGGTCAGATTGATTTCGAGGGCTAGAGTGCTCCATAGGGAGTGCAAATTGTTGCTCTTCTAAAAAAATGTACAAAATGTGTATATTGGACAGGATATTTGGGTGCGTGTAAAGCATATAATTATGTACGGCCTGTTTGTTTGTTTGTTTTATTTTATTTAAACACGGTAAAAAGCCCTCGATCAGCCAAACAGGCTGTTTTTCAGAGAGGCCGTGATACAAAGTAATACAAATAATGTAAACAGTAACAATACAATAACACGAAAACTATCTAACCAAAACTACAACTATCTAATCAAAACTACAACTACACAAAAACAATAAACTATAAAAGAGCTAAACAAATAAAATAATTAAACGGTAACTATCAATATATTGTAAATTGCAAATAAACATTATAAATGTGAAATTAAACTTAAATCAACAGTCGAACATACAAATGGTTTTTGCTGTAACAGGTAACCTGGTTAAAAACGCACCCTAGATGATATTTATTATGGCCCGCGACCATTGTTGACAAAGATTTATACAATTAGCATATGGGACAGGATTTAAGGGTGTGTGTAATGGAAGTGTGCACCTTTAACTGGTAGCCTGGTTAAAATACTCCCTAGGGCGTGAGCAATGTTGCTCTCCACAAAGATGTAGAAATTGTTTTAATGGACAGGATATAAGAGTGTGTGTAAAGCATTTGTGCACATGTGAAAGGTCTATTTCCCGGTTAGAATGTTCTTGAGGGAGTGACAATTTTTACCTTCCACAAAGATTATTGTATAAAATGTATATATTGGACAGAATGTTGGGGGATGTGTAAAGCATATGGGCACCTGTAACAGGTGGTTCGGCTGGAATGTCCCATAGGGAGTGAGAATTGTTGCTCTCCACAAAGATGTAGAGATTATTATAATGGACAGGATATAAGAGTGTGTGTAACACATTTGTGCACATGTGAAAGGTATAATGCTCTCAAGTGAGTGGAAATTGTTACCTTCCACAAAGATTTATACAATGTATATATTGGAAAGGATTTAAGGGTGTGTGAAACAAGGATATATATATGCTCCTGTGGGAGTGAAAATGTTGCTCTTCACACAATTTTAAAACTGTATATTGAACAGAATCTGAGGGCGTGTGTAAAACATGTGTGCACTTTTGATAGGTAGCTCGGTTATAATGCTTCATGGGGCGTGCACAATTATTTATTGATTATAATGTGGGTGTGTATCCGATGACTTGGGTAATTGTAATGCAGCGTCAATGGATATGAATTCAAGGCTCTGATCTAGCTTCCTATAACTTAGACCTGCATGGCTTTATAAACTGTGCATTTAATTATATCAGAAAGAACCAAAACATTATGCTGCGTCATTTTCATTTTTTATTTGTTAATTCGATGCTATATGATGTCTATAAGTCGCTTACATGGATTAGGATATTTATGTACCATTCTCCTACCATCCACCCTCTCCTCGCAAACCAACAGTCCTTTCTAGGACTACCAACAGTCCTTTCTAGGACTACCAACTGTCCTTTTTAGGACTCTCCTAGAAAGAATACCAACAGTCCTTTTCAGGACTATCCCAACAGTCCTTTCTAGGACTACCAATAGTTCTCTTTAGAACTACCAACAGTCCTTTCTAGGACTACCAATAGTTCTTTTTAGAACTCTCCTGGAAAGAATACCAACAGTCCTTTTCAGGACTACACCAACAGTCCTTTCTAGGACTAACAACATTCCTTTCTAGGACTACCATAGTCCTTTTCAGGACTCACCAATCCACCCATCTCACATGGTGCAACCGCAAACCTCACGTATTATGATATTTATGTAGTTGTTGTTGTTTCTGTAATATGATAATTATTTCGTTTTATGCTTGAACATACTTCTGTTTATCATTATTTATTTATGTATCCTTATTTATTTATCACTATTTATTTATAATTTTTCTTCTTGAACGGAATATTAACATGATTATTTCTGATGCAATGGGTTGTGGTATTTATAATTACTTTTTTTTTCAATCCGCAAGTAACTTAATGAAATAGGACTAGGGCGTGTCTCTTGATTTTAGATTCAGGTTCAGTTTGTATTTACCAAAGATACTACTATTCAGCGTTTTAAAACCTTGTGAAAAGTATACTGTTTTATTTGTAAGCCCCCAACTCTTTATTAATCATGTTTTATTTTAACTTGTGTATCGTGCTTAGACATTTTATTTTATTTGTTTGGTTTTAATTCAGTTTAAATATATATAATTACATTATACTTTTGATCTATGCAATAACGTACGAAAGAAATCATATTGGTAATGAAATTAGTATTTAAAATTTGACTGTCTTCCAATGTCTGTTATCATGGGTATTTAACTAATCCAAATGTCAGAACAGGCTTATTTCTCTATATATTGTATTTTATACAACATGATTCATTTATAAGATTCAAATACAAATTATGCAATTTCTTAGATTTATATAACGTGTTGGTTCTATAACACGTAAAACAAAATAAAAAGTTGCTTTCATTTATAAAATATTATGTGTGGTTTTGTTTTTATGGTGGTCATGTAACGTTCCAGTTCTCAAATATACTGAATATGAAAACAGTTGCGTACGTAGCTATGATTTTCAAGATAGGGGTGGTATAAGGGAGGGGGGGGGGGGGGGGGGTCACGGTGGTGGCATGGACGAACATCGAATTGTTTTTGTTATTTGGAATTGAGGCTTTATTTTGCCCTAATAATATCCTTTAAGTTTTCCACCTCACATGGAAGAATGGTATCCCTGATATTTTTATTGCCGGGAAACAAACAATTGGACACACACATACACGCATACACACAATGTACATGTACGCACGCACACATACACGCACATACGAACTCGCACACTACTATCGCTCGTTTATTTAGTACTTTTTCGATTAACAACACAAACCCGTGATCCGGAGAGTAATATGGGTATTTATTGCTCGATTGTCTATGAGGTTTATCAACATGACTATTGCTTTTCTAATATAAGCGTAATTAAAATACACCAGAAAGCAGTGTTGACATGATAATTAAAAAACGGCATAATCTTGTCTATACTCTGACCAAACGGGAATAGGGATTCATTAATAATAAAAACACAAAATAGGGAAACAAGTTTGCTAACTAATTTAGGTCATATTATGCGCTTGTGATTGCTTATATACTTTTATCCCGGAGATTTATATCGGGCCTTATATAACCAACACAAAAAAGAAAAAAACGGGATCATCGAAATTCTAAACGCGTTATGTTTATTATTTTACTAACCTGCAACATGAAATATCTTGCTATTGCTTTCATCCAGAGCTTTAATCCAAATGAAGGAATAAACATGACCCATCTTAGGAATATACATTATATTTATAGGCTCTACACACACAAGATAATTATATAGATGATATAATGTATATATAGTTGGCGCTGGGTGCATGGTTGGACTTATTTGGGGGAACGGGGCGCGCGAATTAATCAGTAGACACACTTTCCTTATTTTGTAACAGATTTTCACTTGATGTTATTGGCTGTTTTTGTCAAATTATTTTGGGGGCGCGTACCGTAGCTACGCCATGAAGTGGGACCAAGGGACTTAAATGCCCTGAATTCCCTGCTGCTGCTGAGACAGGATGCCTTCTTCTTGCTGCACGTCTCCGGCGGCGTGGAAGACATCGGACGGAGTGTGCGTGTTGTGGCGACTGCGCGGGCCCGGGGCGGATGCCTGCTCGTAACGGGTGAAGTCGTCCTGCCCGATCCTGCATGATGATTAAAAGAAAATAAATAGTAATACAAAATTATTCAACATTAGACAATATATATTATATTAATCAATCAATGAAAAGTTCTGCAACCTAATGTGAAATACGACAAAGGGAGGGGGGGGGAACCAAAAACTGGCACTAAAAAGAAGCAGAAATTATAAGAAAAATATTTGGTTCCCTATATGCTCTTGGAATTGGATAATAATGAATATGCCATATAAATAGTCAATTAAGATAGGGAAAGTGGTAGCCTATAAACTTGACCTTGATCATGGGAGGAGCATGAATTCCTCCAGACATAATTACTGATGACATATTTTTTCAACGGTGACATTTCAAAGTCAATTCTGTTATTATGGTACCGTTTGTATACTATAGTTTTCGTCAAGAAAACGTACTCGAATACAACTAAAATGAGAAAAGCGTCAGAGAACCAACATGTTGGGCTAATTATAAGGTTAGGGATAATCCTAGGATGACCAGTGGTCACTGGGGGTGTCCCTCTCATGGGTCAACACCCACGGGGTCCTCATGACCTCCATGCCGTCACAGACGTGACACAATCCTTCCCAGGACGTGACGGATGCATTGTATACGTTACGCTTGAACACAATATTACAAATCACTTCCGATAAATAAAGTGAGAACGAACGTGTTGGATAATCAGTGGTCACTGCAGGTTTCATGGGTCAATACACTGTGGTCTTCATGATTGCCATGCTGTCACAGACCAGGACGTGACCGATGCACCGTAACGTCGGCTAGAACGCTGATTACATACAATACAACTATATCAATAAAGTGAGAACGATGTTGGATGACCAGTGGTCACCACAGGTGTCCACTTCATGGGTGTCCCACGATGTCTTCATGACCTCCAAGCCGTCACAGACGTGACACAAGCCTGCCCAAGACGTGACTGATTACGGTTACGCCAGAACATGGATTACAAAATCTCTATAAATAAAGTGAGAAACGAACCTGTTGGATGACCAGTGGTCATTGCAGGTGTCCACCTCACTGGTCAACACCCACGTGGTCTTCATGACCTCCAGCCCGTCACAGACGTGACACAAGCCAGCCCAGGATGTGACTGATGCACCGTTACGCCAAAGCACGGAGAAGCCTAGAGCCTTGTGCGAGCCATCATGCGACGCCCAGCCGGACACCAGACCGGGGCCAGTACCTTCAATTGATAATGATGCACACATGAGGTAAACATTATTATTATTTATTGTGTAATATCGTAGAAAATACTAATATGGATTGATTATCATATTATCTAAGTGTAACTGAACCCAAATGATACCATGAATGGGCGCATACATATTCAGAAGCTATAAAACCATTTCCGTATAATGTACTTGCTAAAACGGGTTTAAAGGTATGGTGAAATCCCGGCTTTGATTCAGGTTTATAGCTTTAAATATGTGCCTATATTGATATACCACACTCTTTTTTTCAAAGAAATCCTTAAGTTGGGCAAGAAAGGTAAATTTCATACAACTTTTTTGCTTGTTTTCGCATCGGCGTTCCATACTGCTAAAAAAGTAATTTATAGCGGAGCGGGAATGTGCGCACGTGCAACCCGGATCATGACATCACAAGCAGACCGCAACACGGAGGAATGTCCATGGTTTACATGCAGAGCCTATGATTTGCTTGTAAAACAAACTCGTTTTTGCTTGTAAATTGAGGCTTAACTGAAAATTCCTAAGAAATGAATTATAGCAGCTTGCAGCAACACATCTGAGTGTAGATCGTCCATGATATAAATTGTAACAAATGTTTGCAAATATTGAAAAAATCGAAATAATATCTCTCTGTCAACGTGAGTATTGCACTCAACGTGTACGTCTATGACCGAGCTATACTGCGATTGCCTGCATGTGACTCATTTTTTTTACGGGGATTACTAAAGTGAATTTAAAAGTTTATTAATTTTTTTATTTTACTGGGTTTTCCGACGCGGACAATATGTTTTTATTAGTAATCTTCATGACAATCTACCTTAGATACAGTAAAACACAATTTTTAGGTAGTTTTCTTGTCAGCCAACCTTTAAATAGGAGGGAAATTAATCAACAGGGTTGCCATTTATTTACACTTCGTTAACTTTTTTTTTCATACGACAACATTTATAATGTTCCATGTTGATTAAGCTGTTGCCATAATAGTTACAATGAGTGGACCTTTACAACAATTGGACAAGTTTAAATTAACCTATTAAACCCCAATTAACCGCATATGAATTTTCCGAAAGTGGTATTTCAGACAACCATTGATTACCGAAAAGATTCTATTGAAAGATGTGTGATAATTTCATACAAATAAACATTGTTTACCAATGCAGTGAAAAGAGTGAAATTTATGTCAGACCGTATAACATATTGCCCATTGGTTTTGACTACAATTAAATAAAAAGGCGTTCTGAAATTCCCTTCAATTCAACCATATATATATCAATTCAACCAAATATCTCCGTTGGAGATAATTAGGGAGACGTTTGACAAATCAAAACCCATTTAATTATCATGTTACAATAAGTCAAACAACAAGATACAAGAGAAGGCAGTAGGATGTGAAAACTCCAAGTGAATATGAAACAGATATCAGTGGCGGATCCAGGGGGGGGGGGGGTTTAGGGGGGTTAAACCCCCCCTTGGGCTGCCAAGTGAAAATGTATCAGTGAAAAAAGTGAAAAAAAGTTTTAAAAAATCACTTACGGGGGTTCAAAATAGCAAAAAAAAATCGGCTCGTGGACGAACCCCCCCCCCCCCCCCCCCCTTAGCAAAAAGCTAGATCCGCCCATGTGATATCAATATTTGATTTAAAATCGTTTCGATTATTTGAACATGCACTTTTGTATTTATCTTAAAATCAAATCAAATGCCTATACCTGCAGCACCGAGTTCCCTTTCGACGGCCGTCCTGAATTCACCCGTCACGTGACCAGTCTCCGTCACGTTGACGATGAGCTCGGAGCCGAGACTGTTGTACCACGCGCCAGACACATTACAATCTGCGGTGTATAAAGGTTTTAAAACAAAAGAAATAAATAAGATACAAGACATGTGTGCAAGATCATGTACAACATCATGTTTTATCAACACAATGTCTAGTAAAAACAGTCTCCGTCACGTTAACGATGAACTCAGAGCCAAGACTGTTGTACCATGCACGCGCCCGACACATTACAATATGCGGTGTATATAAAGGGTTAACAAAACAAGAGAGATAAGACGACAATGTGTGCAAGATATGAACAGTCATGTTTAATCAACGCAATAATCATTAGTTGGTAAAAATAATATAAATTGAAAAAAGACATGTCAAATTTCTTTAACTAAAAGGCAATATAATACAGTGAAGGTAAATACATTTAAAGGGATTACTAGTAACATTGTCCAAATCCTCAAAATCCAATTAAAATTCTAGCGGTTTCCTCATACCTTGTTGTATTCTTATTAACAAAAAAAGCATGGGACAGGTTTCGGTTTTTCAAATTTCCCTTTCGTTAAAAAGATATTTACGCTTGAAGTGTTCAGATGTCAAATTATCCAATGGATCGTCAGAACCGTGTACAAAGTGAGTGCAATGAGTTAGTGAATGTCACTTTGCAGTTTTGCTCATTACTCGGCCATTTAAAGTCCATTTAACTTGAAATTTTCACACAACACCCAGTGGACATATCAGATAACAACAATATACATTGTATCAACCACTCATCGCTTTTTGCACATGTCAACAAAGTTACTAGATCCCTTTAATATGCCTTATCATTGAAAACTAATACTTATTATTCTACCATAGCTACCTTCTACCATATTGGTAAAGATTCACTGCTGAAAGGGTCAACAAACTCTTAAAAGAGCCCCGTTTATATGTACAGGCTTCAATGCAAAATAAATTCATACTTAAAATAGCAGGATAGCAGCCATGAAAAAAATCATTATTTTTGTTCCTGACATGATAATATTTTATGTTGATATGTTTTACCACATACCAGAAGCCACTGGGAACTCTGACGCGGGATTCTCCTCAGTCTAAACAAAGGAAATAGAGAAAGAAAGATAGACATGTGACGGGGGTTAAAATTGTCAGGGTAAGCACGAGTTTTAAAGACACATATTGTGTATAAATTCTTATATCTGTCTCGACAATTAATGTCGCTCGTACCATTATAACTTATCATTATATGACAATTATTGTTATTATCACGATCACTTTCATCATATTGATTGTCATCATCAGCATCCTCTACATAATCATCATTGTCACCGTCTTCATCATCGTAACAATCGCCATCATCATCATCATCATCATCATCATCATCATCATCATCATCATCATCATGCCCATCATCACCACCATCACCATGCCATCATCATCATCATTACCATCATAATCATCATCATCATCATCATCAACATCATCTGCAGCATCATCATCATCATCATCATCATCATCATCATCATCATCATCATCAGTCATCACCACCATCATCACCATGCCATCATCATCATCATCATCACCACCATCACCACCATCATCATCAACATCACCACCATCATCATCACCACCGCCATCATCACCATCACCATCACCTCATCATCATCATCATCATCATCATTCATCACCACCACCATCACCACCATCATCATCACCACCTCATCATCATCATCATCACCATCATCATCGTCATCATCTCACCTCGTAGACAACTTGGAGTCTCTCAGAGTGCCTGTGATGGTGTCTGGTGGGGTCCCTGAGCGGGTTATGGAAGGCTCCCACGCTCAACACCAGCCCTATCATCAGCAGCGTCCAGTTCAACATTTTCTGTAAGCGACACAATACATGTAAAATGCAATTAAGGTATTTGGTACTTATAAAGTATATCCAAATTATACATGGTATCATATTAATCAGAATAATAGCATTTGAAGAAAGGCGCACTCGGTCTCTTAGTTGTCACAGGTAAAACATTAGTTAAATTGAGTTGAGTTTATTTTATTTTCCATATCCAAAAATACAACATAAATGCTTGTGAAATCAATGGCGATATACTTATAACAATACAAGGTAAGATGTACACTTAAACAAAATGTATCCAGTCAAATCTCGATGTTGACGAAAGGGAATATGGATGCATTGCTCGTCCTCTGACAGTTTATCTTACAAAACATCCAAAACAAAATGTATCAACACCAGCCTTATCACTGCAGCAGAATAATAACATACGGAACCCGCAAATGAAAATATGTAAAGGTAGAGTCATATTCATCAGGCGATAATGTCAATAGGGTTAAAGGTTCGGCATGAGAGGAAAGGTTAGGAAGCAACAACATGAGCCGAAAAATAAATTATGGTATATATAATGTATCACTTTCTCTTATAATACCCCACGTGGGGTGAATAATTCATACACCCCCGGTGACAAATTATAAACCAAAGACCAATATACAAGGTTATCATTATAAGTAAAAGTTCTGCTCGGAGTCGAAATGTATAGGTTATCATTATACAACATAGGTATAATTACAATAATTACCTCTCTTATGAGCTCTTGCAGACTTCTTAAGTTTTTTAAACAATCAATATTATCACATTCTGGCACAGGCCTGGCTATACAGTGCATAATACATATTATGATATTCGGAAAAACCAAGATGCAGATACCATGTAATGTATATATTTATACTGGATTGGATTATGTACTATCGCCTTATCGTGATTTGGTGTAATTGTCATTAGATATAATTAAATCAATATTCTTTTCTTTCTGCGCCAACAGAGGATATACTCCAAGGTCCAATCAAGATAATCCACTGAAGACGGGACAACAATACACGTTCTACGAAAGGCCATTGTTAATAAATGTTAAACTCCGATGAACCTATTAACTCAGGTAAAACCACGAACCGCCTCCCCCAGTTATTAGCAGTTCCTCGATCGATAACTGGTATTGGAAACAACGCCAATGCATATTGTCAGATTTTGTATTAAAGTGACGTAGTACATCGCTGTGGACTTATATATACTCCGCAAAAAAAGAAACTGGACACTTGTATAAGTTGAAATATTTCATATTAATGTACGATAAAGTGTACATGATCATATATCAAATTAAAGGGAATTTAGTCCTCTACATGCAGGGTATAACTTAAAGGTGTAATCGTTCATGCATGAAATGCCATTGTCAATTAACACTAGCAAGGTCTGTTTTCAAAAATAGCAAAACAATGGAGGACCACACCATTCGACTGAAGTGATAGTAAGCGTTTCATTTAAAACAAGATGAGCGGGGCAAGTAAATTATGACATTATTCAACTTTATTGTTATGAACAAACTCTGGAAATACAAATTTGTCAATAAAACAGGGCCATGTTATGAGAGCATCATCATTAGAGGCATGAAGCTTGTCTGTTTCATGTGTCCCCTGCAATTTTAACCGTAGTTACCTAGGGAAATGTCATGTTAAAGACTGCCCAACTGTTTGACCAAGGGAGACATCAGGTTTTGAAGATCTTTGGACTACGGTATAATTCTTGAGAAGAATTTATACCATTTTCATGCTGAAATAAGGGCACAAACTGTGGTTTTGACTAATAAAGCTTTGCCATGGAATTCCCCATTTTGTTACTTTTGGATGAAAATAACACCTATAACGTTCACTGTTTGTCTTCATTTATACTTTTTATTGAGATGAAGATAGAAAATATCACATTTGTAATGACAAATTATGCCATCTCATGAATATAGCGTTTTACATTATGCTTATCAACATTTATATGGTTGAGTGGATGTTCCATTTTTGCTATTTTTGAAAACAGACCTTGGTGTGGTTAATTGACCGTGACAAGTCATGCATGAATGATTTCATCTGGATTTTATGCGAATGTTGAAGAGGGTAATTTTATCTTTAATTTGATATACAATATCATATATTTTATCGTTAATGAATACGAAATATTTGGTCTCATACAAGTGTCCAGTTTCTTTTTTTGAGGAGTATACATGTATATCCAATTAATTAGTTTTTGCTAAACATGGTCAATAATTATGATAACATTATAGCAAAAGTCCCCATACAGTTTGAGGGAGGAGGCCGGGCCTAGTGGCCAGGGGGAAAGAGAGGAAAGCATTACCATAATTAATTAAATAAATAAATAAATAAGCAAAATGATAAAGCATATTGTGATACGGGGTATCATGGACTCGAAGGCCTATTCATAAATAAGATGGCGAAAACTCCCTTAAAAGTAGGGTTTGAAAAACACCACAGGCACAAATTAATATTGTGGATATTGCGGATATGGGGGGGGGGGGGGGGGGGGCGGGCATTCCCTCAGCAAAGATCATTATTATATGACCACTATTGTGCAGTTGTTATTTTGGTTAGATTTACGCCTAGATTAGTCGCTCTGAAGGAAGGGTCTATTTTCCCCAAAAAGGGGCGTTTGGTATAAGTTGCGAATAATAGAGCTGGATAACCATCGTATTCCTGAACAAAACTTTTTATCACACATTATCATAAACTATCATGAATATTAACTGTTGATTCGTCATTAAATAATTATTATGAGTACAGAGTACCTCCGATTGAAGTCTTGAATTCAAACTATGAAATTAGTAATGATAGTAACAATAGACTTACACTTGCAATACACTTTACTACAATATGTGAAGCCTACAGTATATAAGAATACGTATACTTTATATAAGTATACTTGGCATGCATGAGGGTGTGTCAAAAGCATGATTGCACTATATAAAGTAGCACCTGCTGGAATGCTCCCAAGGGAGTATAGAGAAAGTGCACAATATAGTGCGGAAGTGTATCAAATGGCCGAGTTGTATACTAGATGCAGGTCCCTCTTTTACGCTTTTACGCTTTTATGTAAAATAGAAAATGTAATTGTAAATTTCAATTTGAAGATAAACAAAATGTACATTGGTACGATATTTGTTCTTACCTCAGAGGTTAAGTAATTCACAGAAGACCAGGACAAGTTGAAATAATAAGAGCGTTTATACTAACAGTCCAACGGTATATAAAAACAAAATCTTTCAAACAATTATAGATGACGCACTGAAACAATGCAATCCGCGTGCAATTTGTGCATAAAGTCTATGCCAACTGATTAAGAAAAAAAACTTGGCTTTCTATGTTATTTCAAGTTCGTTGAACCAATAAGTTCCCTCAGTTTCCTTCCGTGAGTTAATTACAGGAAAAACAAACATGTAAGGTCATTGTCATTGCCTGTAATTATGATTAGCATCATCGTCATAACACATGGCGCGATAATGTACGATAACAACCATTTCCCAACCGGATCATCCCGTATAAATACATTTCATGCGTTCATCATATAAAATAATATAACAACACAACAAAGAAACAGACAAATAACGCACACATAATCATACAATCTTGCATGAGAATGAAGAGCAATTATTTATTTCAGCCCATACCTATAGAGATAGAAAAAAGCTCTTTAAAAGCGCAAAAAAAGGTTAGATCTTGGTTTGTAATACATCACATGATTAACTTCTTATCTTGCCTTATTGGTAATTAACAAAAACGTCTCACATATCAATATGATTATCATGATTATAAATGTGGTACTTACACTGTAATACATATTCCTTTACTCCGTTTAGAAGCAGTAAGAGAGAAACGATGTGGTCCTGGTGCTAGCGGCGAATGATCACGGTATGAAAGCTAAGTTTATCGTTTGGGGTACCGCAACTCGATGGCAGATGCACAGCTTTTAAGTGTGTCTACACATGTGCGCTAATCCCCGGGCTCCAGCCCTGCCACGGCTTGGCAAACATAATGCAGTGACATGTGGTCTGATTTGAAAGAGTGGAGGGGGGGGGGGGGTGGGGGGGGGCACACACTCCTTGTTGCATTGTTGCCCATTGTCCCTGACCATCAGGCATGACCACTGAGTGAGCCACGCAATTGATTATCTTCGGAGGCCAAACTCATTAATGTGAACGTGGGACGTTTGAATGACATACTATTGCTGACAATCTTACATTGTGCAATCATGGGACCTTGGCCCCCACCCCGAAAATCACTTTGCCCCCTTTACCACTGAACTTCGCCACTGATTTTGATTTCGGAGGCCAAGAACATTAGTGTCAATGCTGTCACTGGACCCCACCACGGAAAGCCCCCACCCCGAAACCCCATTTCCCCCCAGGTTTGACCGCAGAGCCACTCCACCGATCAGCTGATTGTACTCCGGAGGCCAAGAACTTTAGTATGAACGCGGGACGTTTGCATGACAAGATAGTGTTGATAACCTGACATTGTACTATATATATGACTTGATTGTTAAATCAGGCAGGAAGGCATTGTATGCATAATCGGGCAGACGCTTCATATCTTTCTTTTGTTTGCCCTTACATGACTTTAGTGTGCAAAACAATAAAACTGGCCACTCATTAAACTCAATTTATGGGTGCAAAATGTTTTGATCTTTCCCGGCCAGCGTCGCTTGCTTTATTTTCTATGCAATCAAAGTTAATGTCGTTGACACATGTAATTAAAGGGCAATGCAACTCAAGAATAGAGTTTATCCTACTTGATATATCGTAATATGCCTTTTTATTATATATAACATAACTCCGACTAAGATTTCTGCTTTGGGAGAAATATGTGAAAACTCTATCGGGCTTACCACTATTCATGCGAACACTGGAGGCCGCCATTATTAGGTGTGTGCGGACTTATGGTCAGTGATATGCACTAATGCATTTCAAAAGGACCTATAGTTACCATTGTCTGAATACTTGTAGATGCTTTGACGAGTCTGTAAATCAGTGAAAAGCTTTTTGTTCGGCCCGTAGCGCACTCGTCATAGTTTGCAAAGCATGTCGGGCAATTACAAGAACATGGCCGCTCCCATCACCTTTTGCCGCCGTAAGAATTAGTAAAATGTGGGTATGTTCACGTAAGGATTTCATGGGATCCAGGAGGCCAAAATTGCCAAGTTATGTATCAAATAAAATGTCTGTTCACCCTCTAAACGATAATAATAGCCGAAAGCCATAGTTTTATTGCCCTTTAAGTAAATAATTTATACTACACAATGTGTCGTGTTCCAAGGGACCTATTTGCTTAGAAGGACGTTTTTTTAGTCCATGTTTTTAATCATTATATTAGCAACGGTAAGAATAATTGAGTCCCCAGTCTAATATAGATACCAGTTCCCTTATAATAACATTAATAATCATTATAATAGTTAGGCAATTGCTAATAGCTAGCTATACGGACCCCCTATAGTCTTAAAACGACAGTTTCCGAGCAAAGGGTACCTCAACTTTGGGCAACACCCTTTAATATTTCAGGCGATATATTCAAAATCATTTAATTTTGCCCCACCCCTCCCTCCCCCCCCCCCCCCCCCCCCCAACAAAAAGAATTATCTTCTTTCTGTGCAAACGACACAGTGTCTGGCAAAACATTTTGTGCAGCTACAGGTCGGTGATGGTGAACCGCATAAGGTATATATAAAAATCATTTTCATAACATATGGTGTTTTTTAAAAGGCAGATTTAAAGCATAAAGCATGGAGAGAGGTTTATATTTGACCAAAACCACATTACATTTGGTAAATCCTTCTAATTTGGGGGGGGGGGGGGGCAAAATCAGCTTATTTAAGGGAAAGGTCATCAAATCGAAGAATATGTCGAAATCTGTACCTGTCACACCAAAACAGTGCGGAATATGATGGATTTTACAACAAAATAATTCCTGCAATTTGAACATAGACCGATCACATAACTTTGAAATGGGTTATAGTCATGTTTTTTCCACTAGATTTTGTGATAATTAGGCCTACAAATTTGACTTAGAATATATAAAGAATATAAAGCTACAGGTCGTATTTTCGATTCAGAAGGAAATTTTCGATTCAGAAGGAAATAGAAAGGCCACATCCCAAGGCAGACGCTTAGCTACGGGAGCTTGGGGGGGGGGGGGGGGGGGGGGTTATAGGCACCCCATATATTCTGACCCCCCAGGGCCAGGTGCCCCCATGCTTTTGAAAAGAAAAAAACTCGTCATACTTATTCGGGACAAGTCATATGATTCTAAAGTAAAATCATCAATAAAAACATAATAACACATCGCAAATTTCCTCGGTGTGTCCCGCCTTAAGAAAATGGAAGCCCCCTGGAAAGTTCCCCCACTGGAAATTGCCTAGCTACGCCATTATATCCCAATGAAATGATATATTCAATTTGAATGAACGCACAAATCATAATGAATTCTGCTAACACGCCTTGGTTAAATTTCCGTCAAGCGCCCTCTATAAATCTAGTGCTAGCTCATGATCAACGCGAGCATAATATTGATGAACCAGAAAAAGCTCTGGAAAGGAACAATGGTTTCAAAGAGCCACCTTGTACTGATCCAAAGAGGGCTGTTTGGTAATGTCCTGAGGTAGCTCGTCAAGCTGAAATTACATACAAATGTATGACAACAATCATGAGACGTGTACATCGTTATATCGATGGACGTGTACTACTGTACTGGTGTAGAAGGGGGTTCAGCCCATCAAACAAGATTAATTTAATTAAATTCATAAAAAAACATGCATGGCCGGAGAATTTATATTTTTCTCTTTTTAAAAGGATTTGTGTATTCATATACTCCATTTTAAGGGGGATCAAGAATTTGTTTATCCATGACTGTACCGAATCGCTTGCATAAGGTTCTAGGGATTTTAGGGTGATATCGAATATCAATACTTTTACAAGTTGTACATTATGTAGGTGAGAGCAAGGGGTCGTTATAAAAATCGAACTGACATTCCTCACTAAATTACTAATAAGCAGAATGAAAGTGAATAGTGGGGCGGCGAAGATGGGGGAGGGTTCGGGGCAGCCAGTGTCACGGTAGCGTGGTCGGAATGATTTGGGGGGGGGGGGGGGGGGCACGTGAATCATATTGAGGGGGCATATACCATGATTGTTTTTATTTTGTAAAGGATTGCGGCATGCCCCTTATGTTTTAGTGTTGTTATTACATTATGGGGGGGGGGGGGGGGGGCACGTTCCATCCCCACCCCCATCGCAACCGGCGCTACGCCACTGTATCTTTTGCCACTTTTTTGTTTATAATAATCACAATTAATTTTTTGTTGCATTTGTGCGCATGCGTACACTTACAGAGAAAGAACTGCTCGCTGCAAAACAATGGCTTCGTCTCAGGAAAATAATGACTCGCCGACTGAAAATGTTGCTAACGAAAATGGAGAAGAAGGATCGCCGTCATCATCGGTCGATGTCAGTGTGTTGATGGAGGATGGCAAGAACTCAAAAACTATCTACTGCGAACGATGTGGCAGCAAAATCCTCTTGCCCGGCAAAGCTGAACACGTATCGAAAGAGGTGTGTAGTCCCATACCTTATTTTTGAAGTTAGTTAGATGAGTGCAGTGCATAGAATTTGTAAATTGTATTTGTAAATGTAATTAGGTCTAACTCATTCAATGCAATGTCCGTCACAATGGCCTAACTAACGATTTAAGTTTAAAGGTATGGTGACAAGAAAACTGCCTCAAAATTGGGATTTACTGTATCTAAGGTAGATTTTCATGAAGATTACTAATACAAACATATTTTCCTCGTGGGAAAACCCGGTAAAATAAAAAAATCAACTTGTAAATTCACTTTCGGAACCCTAGGGTCCCGGGCGAACAAAAAATGACGTCATCTTTGTGACGTCACCTGCAGGCAATCGCAGTTTAGCTCGGTCATAGACGTACACGCTGAGTGCAATACTCACGTTGACACAGAGATATTATTTCCATTTGTTTCAATATTTGCAAACATTTGTTCAGGTTTATATCATGGACGATATACACTCAGATGTGTAGCTGCATCCTGCTACAATTCATTTCCTAGCAATTCTTAAGCATTTTCAGTAAAACCTCAATTTACAAGCAAAAACGAGTTTGTTTTACAAGCAAGTCATAGGCTCTGCATGTAAACAATGCACATTCCTCCGCATTGCGGTCTGCATGTGATGTCATGAATCGGGTGACACGTGCGCACATTCCCGCTCTGCTATAAATGACTTTTTTTAGGAGCATGGAACGCCGATGCGTAATAAAGCATAAAAGTTGCATGAAATTTACCTTTTTTTCCCAACTTAAGGATTTCTTTGAAAAAAAGAGTGTGGTATATCAATAAAGGCACATATTTAAAGCTATAAACCTGAATCAAAGCCGGGATTACCCCCCTCCTTTAATGTGGGATGTGCATATTATATTACACGTTCACAGGTATGTCTGCATGATTGGATGAATGCAATGAATGGGTAAACAAAGTCATAAATAAAGTTGGACTTCCAAGTTGGAAAAAAATGTAATTCTACAAACACAACTTTACAAGGCTTAATTCTGGTCTTAATAGGCTCAAAACCACTAATTATGTACAACTGAAAAGTCAGAAAATGTCAAAAATAAAGTTCTTGCTAAACGTTTGATTTTAATGCCAATCTAAAGTGCATACTTGGTAGTATATACTCCGAGAAAATTAGCACGTAATGTTACTGTGCAAGAAATGTGTGCTTCATTTTGATAAAAAGGTGTAACATACGTTACCATCAACATTTCACATGTTAGCTAGTTAGTTTCAAAGTTGTTAACTGAATGTTACAACCATGAAAATAAACAACGAAGTGTTAGTAAAACCACTAAAACATATTTTGTGAACATTCATCTAGTCAGGTGTCCGTTAACGATTTCCAAAGATATGTAATTTGGCCGTAACGTATGTTTCAAATTGGTCACGTATGTTACATTTAGTGTTGTTTGAATACAATTTTGGCCTTGAAAATGATTGCTAAGCTCACCCTTAACCACATATAGATGGCGTTAACCAGTTTGCTATCAATTTAGATAGTTATTAAGTATATCCTACACACATTTTTTACACCTGGTAACGTATGTTACATCACCTGGTAACGTATGTTACATCATTTGGTTGATTAAGCAACATTTAGTTGAACTTAATTTTCATTTTTTGTGTGATATCAATCTACTTCATTGGCCTGAACTCCAGTAGAGTAATTTACATCATAGTGGTTACCTATATTTAAAATTCGTGGTAACGTATGTTACACCTCTTAAATCTACTATTTTATCCCGTCTCTTTCTTTTATTCCCAGTCACATTTCTTTTGTATCTTGACTTTTAAATATGTTTTTACTTGTATGCCATGTTCTCATCATTAGAAAAATAAGATAACTGTACAGATGTGAGCATCTAAGCATATCCCTTTATTTAGTAAGATAATGGTAACGTAGGTTTCACTAGATTTGGCGACACATTTCCAATGGCCATCAACATTTTAAATAAAGTGGGATCATAACATTTTGTATTATGTTTCATAGAACACTGTGCTGCTGTCGTAAAACCGCACTTATTTTGCTCCTGTGTACTCTATTTTTTTACAAACCTGGAAAAACTGAACGATTTTGTCTTGGCGACATGGGGTTTTTGATACCTCAGCCATATTCTATCCCCTGTCAATTGTTTATTTTACTTTCAATCGCTTTGAATTTATGGTTACTTTTACGAGAAGGACCCTCACTATCAAGTAAAAGTACAATTTAACTGGTGAAAAGTTAAATCTCTTCTCTAGAAGACCAGGATCACTGGAGACACACTTTTTCACTAATTGTACATATTTAGTGGTTTTGGGCCAATAGACTCTTGGAAGGTGTAAACGGCTTATTAAAAACAATCATTCAAAGAGGAATACGAGGTAATGAGATATATAACTTTGTATTGTTTCATTCCAGACTATTATAAATGAGAGCAGAGGCGAGCCAGAGGAATTATCTGAAAGTGAAAATTTATCCAGAATCATACTACTACAACTACAAGAAACTAGATTTGTGTAGATTTATACATCACAAGTAATCCTCTCAAAATTGCCGCTAATTTTAATGTGTTTTACATAAAAATGCTACTTTTGTATAGTTTTTTCTCATTTGAATGGCTACAAATACTAATCTTCTGATTGTTTTCATAAAAATATGAAAAGAATACTATGTAGGATTGTCTCGTAAAGTACCAATCCAAAACTCTGCATGCATGACTAAAAGAACTGATGCTCTATGCATCTTGTATTGTAAGTTAGTATAGGCCATAGGCGTATAGCGCATCGGTTCTTTTAGTCATGCATACCAAGTCGTCGGCAAGCGTTCGTAGAGAATGCCTACAAAATCAGCTCGCTTCATTGTCTATAGATGATGTGATATCAAATTAAAAGGGGAATTAATCTCAATTTTTTCTTCTTTTTATCTTGACCCTCTGCAGATATTTCTACCGTACATGAAGAAGAAATCGGAGAAGCAGAAGCCGACAGATGGAGAAGTGTTGAAGGACCACTGGGTTGTGCCGGACATGTTCACCTTCGAGAACGTGGGCTTCACGCTCACCGTGGACAATGCCAAGTTCCTCATATGCGCAGACTGCGAGATCGGACCGGTGGGCTGGCATGACCTCGGTGAGAAGGATAAGTTCTTTGTTGCCCTGGACCGTGTGAAGCACGAATGAGGAAGCCTGATGAGGACTTATTAAAAGTGACTGTGTTGTGTTAGTAAGCACTCTACATAGAATCCACGAGGCACCATGTTAAAAGCATGCCTCGCGCTCTGTATCTTTCATACAGACTACAGTAAAGTGTGTGTAACCTTGTAAACTTGTGTGAGAGATACGCTTATAATGCACAAACTTGTAAGGTTACAGAAACATTGCACTGTCTGTTAATTTGTAGATTTGATGAGGCATTCTCTCAAAGAGTTTGAACTTTGCCCTAGATCTCCATGGCCCTTTGGCCTTGGGCTATTAAAAAGCGTGGAGGATGAGGACTCGTTATGACCTACAGATAGCTGATCATTTAACTCATGTGTAGCTTTTATGTGGGAAAGTTGTACCCCATTGCCCCTGTGGAACAGTCGTCCACATGCACCTTTATTTTCTATATTTTCAATTTAATTTTTGAATGATAATCTTTCTGTCGTTTTGATTTTAAATACTCTTGACAAATTGAACTTTCAAAAATGATTGAGTATTGACCATCATCAACATTTATTTATAAGCAGTTTATTCTTTTAAAAAAAAATTTACTGTACAAAGCCCAAATGTTATATATCCTGACTTTCAAAATGTATTTCATGCAACACTTTTTTGTTTACTCCCTCGCCAAATTTTCTCTCAAAGGGAAATTTATTGGAAGTCATATAGTACTTTGTCTTGCCTAGATCTTGACCTAAAATGAAGTTTTTTTTAATGTTTTAAAATTTCAGAAGTAGGGTAGTGAGAATATTCTGTTAATTGTTTCTATGAATAGTCAATTGATTCTGTTCAGATCTTATAGTAAGATTACTTGTGCAATGATTTTATGTCCATAGCTGGCATTTAAATTGGAAGGAAATATGTTACACTTATATATTTCAATATATTTTGTGATAATGTTGGCAACTTGGCATCTAGCATTTACTTACCAGTGCATCAATGAGTTTTACTATTAATAATCGAGGATATGTTATTGTTAATTATTTATATTGTTTTGTACATCTTGTATTTTGTAGGAGAGTTGGAGTCAAGAAAATGTAGTTTGTTGTTACCCGAAGCCACTGTACATTCCCTTCTAAGTCTCTGCACAGCTGAATATTCATGTCCATTTTATGAATGATTGCATTACATACATGTATTAGCAAAACAATTGATGTATTGATGTAATGAAGTTAGTAATAAAATTGATAGAAATTAAGATAATTACATGATAAGATTTCTATGTTAAAAATGTGATCATGATCTCTCAAGATTAAAAAAGAAGTCCTCCAGACAAATTGAGACAATCTTTTAAAGGACATAAGACACCTAGAATAATCCATTAAAAACGAATTAAAACATCAAAATAAAATAGTGTACATTCCAGAATATGTATGGTTAAATGCTGTCAACTCTTAATAGGGATGCATGATTTTTTTTAAAATTTACTTAAAGGGATTGTTGAGTTTTGGTATAGAGGGCGCTTCAAGAAATAATTTTTTTGTGAGGTAATGAAAAACGGAGTGTCAAATTTGAAAGAGCATACAATTTTAATGACAGAATAAACTTTATTTAATCAAAATCTGTTCAGAAACAGCAGAAATATCAATTAATATATCCAATCAGAATAAATGTGGGATCCCACATTTATTTGATGATTTAAGAAAAAATATAAAATGCTTTACACTTTTTCAAAAATTTACAAACGAGGCTTTTAAATAGTTATTGATGATCTCTCTAATTAATCATTATTTTAACAAAACATAACATGCACAATTTTGTATAAAAAAATGGTAGAAACCAATACTTTTTTTAGAGAGAGCCCTCTTGTATTTAACAGCTCTTTTTTTAATGATAACAGGCTTTTTACTTAGTCATTTGTATTTTGTATACCTTTCGAGCATGGTGGAGTTAAAACTAGTACTTTGTAATGTTATGCTGCAGGTTTTGGTTTAGACCAGAACTCAACTATCCCTTTAAGTCCCTTTTATAAATGTGAATCACATTAGAGAGAATACTAATAATAATTTTAAATTGACGGTGGTTTATAATGCAGGTGTGATAGTAGTTAACTGTGTGACCATTTTGGTCATAGTGTTTGTTCTCAACTCATAAATTGATGTCCAATTAGAAATTTGACATATTTTGGACTGTGACTTCGTAATAATTTAATGTATGAATTAAAATATAATATTAGTACACCCGATTGTTTCTCTTTTGTATGCCTTTTAAATGTTTGTTCTATTTTTAAAATTATGTGACGAATTGTGTGATAATGCCATCTTTAAAATAAATAATACAAATTTCTTTGCCAAAATTATGAATATTTTGTTCTAAGAGAGCAAAAAAACAACGAAACCAGATGTTTAAGGTTAATTTCTCAATTACTAGGGATTTTTTATTAAAAATGTTCACATCTATTTAAAGCTTACGCATGACTGATAATATTACTAACAATCTTAATTGGTACTGTCGGAAACCCAATTGTTTAAATAATAGACGGCTGCTAGATTGGGTTCATGAGGCTTCATTAGGACTGGAAATGTGTTATGTAACAGTTACTAAATTAATTCAGCAAGAGCATTATTAATTAATTAATTAAAAAATATATCAATTGCTGCAGGTGTCCATTTATTACCCCTTCCCCTGCAAAAATGAAATAGAAGCTTGCCCGACACAGCTATCAAAGTAGGGAATATATGTGTGTATGTGTTTGTGTGTGTGTGTGTGTGCGTGCATGTGTGTGTGTGTGCATGCATATGCACGTATGTGTGTACGTATGTGTGTACGTACGTGTGTGTGTGTGTGTGTGTGTTTCTACAGAAATCTACTAAAAACTTTCTCCATGAATATAGTGCTCAACTTTTATATTGCAATCGTAATCATCACTATATCATCACCAACACCACCACTATCATCACCATCATCATCATCATCTGTATTTAAACGTAAGCTGAAATCCCTTTTACTTGCCAATTATTATGAACCCTAATTATTATACAAATAACTCTAGCATTGGATTTTGTCCCAGTAACAGTGTGTCCAATTATATTGTTGAGAATTTATAGGAGACCTACAATCTACAAGCATTGCGCTTTTTAGTAGACCTCCTTTTTCCAATATGTATACCCATATTCATTGTAAACTTGTATCTTGTTTGTCGTTGGAAATAAACGATCATTCATTCATTCATCATCATCATCATCATCATCATCATCATCATCATCATCATAATCATCATCATCGTCATCATCGTCATCATCATCATCATCATCATCATCATCATCATCATCATCATCATCATCATCATCATCATCATCACCAACACCAACACCACCACCACCACCATCACCACCATCATCATCTCCGTTCCTCTTTCTTCTGTTGCTATCTGGTCATTGTGCCCAAACATCCTCCGGGTCCCATCCTCAAATTTGTCTTCTCGTGAACCTTTAATTCTTTTCGGCTTCCTTTTAAAATTTAGTATGATTACCAAACCGTGTTACTTTCATGCATAAATAAAGTGCACATGTGCAATGTCTTAACGTGATTTGTTTTTGTTTCCACCCTTTTTAAAACCATCCTTGAATCCTCCATACAAATGAATCTCAATCGTTACCACAATCGAACTTTACGATCTGTAGAGCTAGAGGCGCTCGATCGAACTGTCAATCAATTAAGCGTCTTCACTAATCTTTGTAATTGTAGACGCGTCCATTATCCAATGGGTAAGAATTTTATCAAACTGTTATAAAACAATTTATATATGAGAATTTCAAAAAGAAATGCACAATTAAATCAAATTATTATGCTATTCTGTTACCTGTAATTCTTTGAAAATGTTTACTTTCAAATGTTGTTTCAAAATCTACATCGTAAGATTCTTTAGGGAACCCCATTTTGTGTAAATCGACGAGTCTATTTACTTTGATATGCAAATTTGGTCTCGTTGGAGATCGTATACAATCGATCCAACATGGCGGTATGATTACGCGAAAAACAACTTAGGAACACCGGTTGATCTTCGATATTATATTTTCGGAACGTAAAAACCCATGAATTTGGGTGGATTTTGACAGAGAGATTAACAGGGAATATAGACTGATGTCTGTCGGATACAATGGCGGACACAGAGCAGAGCAAAACGAATGCAAGTCGCGCCAAACAGGCTGGGACGAAGCGACGTGGTCCAGGTAGCGCCGACCCCAAGAACCCCAAGTCGCGGCTGGCCGCCCTGGCTCCCGGCGAGAACCTGAAAGAGAAACAGGTGAGGAGTCGGATCGAGTGCAGTGCGCTGAGCTGCGCTAAGTCTGGGACGTGAATGATAAGTTTGCAAAAGTTTCTGTCCTTGGTTTACACAGCTCAGTGCCACTGCACCAGTGCAGTAAAATGAGAATAATTATATTAATTAATGATCTTAACTTGATGTAAATGTATTGTTTTTGAAGCTTTTAAAGTGCAAATAATATTGTCATAACATAACCATTTGATTTGCAATTGTATATTAATTTATTATTATTAATGAAAACAAAATATTATATTGTTTGCATTTGGCATTCTTTCCTTGGCATTCATGACTAAATTAAAAATGAATGGATGCTCTTTACAAATAACTAAACGCATCAGTTCTTTTTGTTGTACATGCCAAGTCGTTGGCACGCTTTGGTAGAGAATGCTGTTCAGTTTATTCTTGTCATATTTGCATGATTTGTCAAGATGATGTATTTCATAATTCATGAGCATCCTGACATATTTTTAAGACCTGTTTGCAGCTTTGCCTGATGCAACTAATACAAAATTATACTTGATGGCCCATTCATTAAATTTCCAAACAAATAAAAATAAAAAAATTTTTACTGTATTATTTTACTTATTAATTTTGATTACAAAATAATCAATAAAAACAATTGATGTATAACAAAGTGACACTGAAAATCTAAGAAATGAAGTTCGCTGATTCCACTTCCAGTTCCAGTTCCCAAACAAATCAGGTAAACTTATCGGCCATTCAGGGTTAAAACTGATCAGATAGATCCGTAACTCCAATCAAATCATACATTTTAATATGGCAGCAAGTTGGAACCAAAAACAGTCAATTTGTTGGTTCACTTGCATTTTGGGGAAAATTTCAGGATATCTGGAGTTTTTATAATGATTTGCCAAACTTAAACTAAGTGATCCATTAACTTTGCCAAAACTCAACCAAAATCACTTGGAACTTTCACACTTCTCTTGAACCTTGTTGTTTGGCTATTATTAATGGTAACAGAAGAATGATTTGGGTCCTGACTTTTTAAATACATCTCCCTAATTATGGAGATATTTAAGTTTGAATCGTAAAGCGTCTGTAGACGCTTTCAACCGTAGTCAAGAATTTGGATACTAAATCCTCCATAATATTCAAATTCGGATACTTCACGTGAACATTCAGGATAAGATCAGACACCGATTTACTCTTTTTTAAAATTACTACTAGGTAAACATTCCTTTTTTTAAAAATCTCACATATCCTCAAAAATCTGACAATGATATTGGTATATATTGAAGTCTCAAATATTACTTTTGAGGATTTTAAGATATAAAGTTATGGATCACTTTAATAAATTACTTGATATTCCTTTTGTGACAGGTGACCTAAAGTTGAAAGAATGTATTTGTGATGTCCAGCATTGTATTTTATCCTGGTATAAATATTTTAGCATCTAGTTCATGCTTGACTAGGGGAATTGCTCCTGGTAAATTTATTAGTTTGCATTTTGAAAGAAGATGATGACTTGAAGTTATTGAATCAGTCAGCAAAAATGGCTCCTGAGGCAAAAAACAACAATCATGAAAGTTTGAATTTTGTTGAGAATCTTGTATACTGTATATATGCGATACATACATGTACATAATTGTCACCGATCTCTACATCATTTGAGAGCTGATGTCATTGTAATTCGTACAAGTATATTGTTATGCAGTTTTGACAAAAATTCAATTTTCTTAACCCGTTCCCTACGAGTTTATGAAATCCCCATAGACTTTGTACACAACCCACTCTGTTCCCGTGGTCAAGGGGTTAATTAAAATAAAATGTGTGAGCTTGAACATGGACCAACATATTGACCCATCAATATTCCTTTATTTCAGAATCATATTTTAGTATAAAAAAAAAAGCAGATTTACAAAACTTGAGTTTCTTAAATAAAAATGAATTGTAAATTTATGTAAAAAACTGCTGAAAACTGCTTGTCCACTATAAAGGCAAGTGTAATAAAAAGTAAATCAATGAAGCTGCGAGCTATCGAATCTGGCAGATTCTTCTTCAGGCGTACCCCAACAAAAAAAAAATAATTGTATTTTAATTTATGAGCTTGAACATGTCAATATTCCAAATAGTTCCCAATCACATTTTAGTAAAACCAATTTTAACAATATCCATCAATTACTACAGTTAAGAACACATTTATTGATATTTCTTTTTATTCCCTAAATAATAACAAGTTATCATTTTGTTTTTTTGCCTTTATATTGTAGGGCTATAAAATGGAGAAATTAGAGATGAGAAATTCGGAAATGTAGAACTTTTCAACATTCTTTATTTTGAGAGTGTAAAATAGGGTAACTTTCTTGAGTAACAATATGAATTTAAGGTGTAAATTCTGCAGTAGAATGGAGGTGTATTATTTGTCCAATTGCTTGAAGAGTTCTTTCAACAATTTCAATGTACGCACAATTGCTAGGGATGTAAATATGCTGACTCAAGTAATAAGTGCCCCATACAAATAGTTTTCTGAGTATATATATCTCTATCCCAATCTCTACTACACTATTACATTACAGTTTGCAGAGGAGCCAACTTTGTTTGAATAATGCTTGTCTGCGAAAAAAGACCATTGTGTAATGCCGAGTCGGATCTGCATACAATATGTGCAGTACAGATATAATCTGTGCAATACTATGGCTTGACAAGCATGCTAAGCTTCTAGTTCTAAACATGACAAGTATAAATAAACACTGGAGGCCGATTTGGTTAATCTGTACCTGTTTGTTGCCATGGCAGCGGGGTTTGTTGTGTCCGCTGTGGACATAGAGCACACATAAAGAACATGTTTTTAGGTACCGGTTGACGCTGAACAAAATCTTAATTCATATAATTGGATGCTGAATGATTTTTCAATTAAAAAGTAATTCGCCTGTGATCAGTGGATTTTAATTCATATGGCACAGGTGAATTGTAAATTATTAAAGGGGTAGTTTAGTTTTGGTAGAGAGGGCGCTGCACATCGCAATTTTTTTTGTGAGGTAATTAAAAACCGAGTGTCAAATTTGAGAGAACATGCAATTTTAATGGCAGAATAAACTTTATTTGGTCGAAATCGGCCCACAAACGGCTGAAATATCAATAAATGTATTTGATCTTATAATTATTTGGGGCCCAAATAATTAACGTTTTTTTCAAAAAATTCAAAAAATGCTTCCACTTTCTCAAAAAATTTCGAAAGTGTTATTTAAGTAGTTGTTGATGTTCTCTCTATAAAATCAGTCTGGTAATAAAACATCACATGCATTATTGTCTATGGAAAATGGTTGAAACTGACGCCTTTAAAAAAGCGCCCTCTCGTGATCAAAATGGCTCTTTTTGAATGATAACATGCTTTTTACTTAGTCATTTTGCAAGTTTGTATACTTTTCGAGCATAGTGGAGTTATTACTATTAGTTTTGAAGGTTATTGTCCAGGTTTGGTTACTAAAGTTCAGCCTTACCAAAACTAAACTACCCCTTTAAACATCGTTTGTACACACTATGTCTACAGTGTACAGTAAAGGTGCTGCATTTTTAATGTGCCACCTGTAGTGTAGACAACTTGTCCAACCTAAATTTCACAGAGTGATAACAGAGTGATAATATATTATAATCACATAATATACATTATCACTCTGTGAAATTTAGGTAGGACAAGTCGTCCGTCTACACTACAGGTGGCACATTACAAATGCAGCACATTTACTGTAGACGTAGACCTACACACGATGTTTAATAATTTACAATTCACCTGTGCCATATGAATTAAAATCCACTGATCACAGGCAAATTACTTTTTAATTGCAAAATCATTCAGCATCCAATTATATGAATTAAGAAAGCATATATGCTTTTTAAATTTAAGTATTGGTTCAGTACAAACTATGAGGGTGGAATTCTGATCAAAAGGTTAAATTTAGCACAGTGCTAAAACGCGTCATTCGCGTCGTTTTACGTCAGAAGTAGGTTAAATTTAACCTACTGTTTTATGGAAAGCCGGGTAGTTATACTGCTTTGCCACCATAGTCTCCATTGGCACTTATCTTATTTTTTCTTCATTAAATTAGCGCTTTCTACACTCGATTTTGACAGCAGAAGTTTGGAGGTTTCCCCGTAAGATGAGTCCATGTCATAATATGAAAAGTCAAATAAATCTGGCAAAATCAACGATTATTGTCAAGTTTCTAGACACTTTTTTCATACTTTATTCCTGCCAGTTTAGTGTAAAAATAAGCGTCAGGCGCAATGGTCTATTCATAGGTTTTGTGTTGCGTTTATTAAGGATGAGTGCGCATATCTAGCAACAATCGCGCATTTAGAAATAACTGCGCATTGTTTGCAGTGCAGCGCTCCATAAAGTGGAGGGTTAAATTTAACCCGGGCTAAATTTAACCTTTTGATGAGAATTCCACCCTGAAGGTCTACATGTCTTAAATATAGATTACCGTATTTACCGGTGTATAAACCGCACCTGTGTATTAACCGCACCCCCAACTTTGGGTTGTCATTGAAGGGGAAAAAACATTTTCTAGATAATAAAAATATGCTTGGAATCATTGCAACATAATCAAACTATATATACATGTACAAACACTTGTACAAACAACTTGTATAAACTTTTAGAACATAAAACAACACAAGTCACATATTTGTTTCTGATTGTAGGCCAATTCATAACAAATGCCTATCAAGCTTTTTACTCCACATGAACTGATATTATAGCCATATGTGGTATTTTCCTGAAATATATTTTTATCTCTGTGTATTAACCCATCCCCCCTTTTTGCAAGTTCTTCTGTTTGGAAAAAGGAGGGTTAATACACCATCAAATACGGTACATGTTTTAGATGATGTAATTAGAAACAATATTTAAATACATTTATAAAATACAAAAGTGCAAATCTATTTTTGCATTTTCCTTGTATCATCATCAACCAAAGTTAACTATGAATTTCTCCTACATGTACATACCAAGTTTTAAACACTAACACATATATTGGTTTTGTATTTATTTAGTGCAGATAGTTAGCTCATGAATGCTTTCTCAAACTAAACAAAAACATGTTATTTAGATGGTAGTTAATGAAATACTAATTATAAAACAAAATAAAGCACTACAATGAATTATACGATAGCACACACCTTGCTGAACTATAGACAATGCTGCACATTACCTTTCTTTTTTTTGGTTCCGTCTCTCGCTCTAGCTGCTAAAAAAGGCCTCAACTCATTCCTTCAAACATGTTCATTCACAATGAGCAAGCATGTCTGAACTCACTTTTGAGTTTTAACATTATAGAGTGCATTTTATTATTAACCTACAGTACATTGATTAAATTAGCTGTCAAACCTCACCCATCACTCATACTTTTTGCTTCATATTAATACAAAAATTCAGGCAATTAATAATTCAAATTAGTTGACAGAAAGTAGGGCAATTTTGTTGTTTCCAATAATGAAGTACATTGTATCATCATGCATTTATTCTCATAGCAACAGTGTGCACAGCACTGCCACTAGGATTATTAATCAACTGAAGAGCTTGTGGTTGCTAGGTAACCTTCGCCATTATCGCTGATCCTGCCGCAGCTATGGCAAATATGGATCGGGTATCGTTGTCGTTGGAGATGGCCATTGATTTTTAATCGAAATTGCATTCAGGCACATATTGCTTCAAAGCTCTATGTGATACAATTTTGAGGCAAGGCGAAAAGCAATTAACTCCTCTTTCACCATTAATAATAGATGACGGAACAGTCAATATTATCAGTAGGTGAAAAAAATTAAATTTATTTAGCTCATTGTTATTCTGTTTAATGGAACAACAGTATTTTTTGACATTTTTAGCCTTTTACAGTTACTATTTTAAGCAATTTTTGTTTCAATTGTTGGTCTATATTTATACAAAAGTAACACAACATGCAAGCTATTGAAGTTAAAGTTACAATGTACATTTACAAAGTACATGTAGCTGATTACAACTTACTTTTGGAGTAAAATAAGCAAATTTGTATCCCTCCATCTCAACTCACCCCTATTCAGTAAGTGAAGGCATCCTGAATTTCCTGTCCATATTATTATTAATTTACAATAACTCAATTAGATCAAAATACACCCAGTTCAGAGGAAATATTTATTGCATTATTTGATACATTTTCTTTGAGCGGTTGATGGATTGCGCTTGACTTTCTAGTCTTTGAGAAGTAGCCAAATGTGACACCATCTGTTTAATAATATTTTGGACTTAACGATGGACAAAGGGGCTATGGAACTAGTCCGCCCATCCACTGTTGGTCGCCCCGCTTCCACGGTTGGGGCATACCATCACTTCACAGGAAAAGGAAAGGTACACTTATATATTTCAATGATTTGTGGACAGATGTTTTTGATTAAATAAAAAAAGCTAGAACACATTACGAGTGTTGAAGCTAATTAATGTTTTATTGTTCCTGTCACAAACTTGTTTTTACTTGTATTTTGCACATTATGTGGTAATTGACTAGTAATTCATATTGTAAAAGACTTATGTTTGTCTCGTTGTAACATCTTTGGCTCTTTGCCAATTATTTTCCGATGTTTTAAAAGAAGGCATCAAATGAAAGCTTGTGATGAGGCCTTTATTCTCATGGTATGAAAATCTAAATTTTGATTTTTACCGACAAGTTTTGCTATATCCAGTCACATCAACATTGTAACATACATGTAGAAGGTAGAAGTTATGTCAACAGTAAATGTTATGAACTTGTAAATGTTTGGTTTCCATCAAATGGACAGAATATAACTAAGCGGTCACCTTCAAATTTTAATAAAATCTATTTAATTTTTTCTCTAACAAGTTGTTTTAAAATATTCATATAATTACAGCATTATACTATTTGAATCTAGTATCTTATTTAAAGGTGTTTCAGATTTATAAATTGGAGGAGCAGTGCCATCTTGCGACTGCCTTGCGCTAGATGCAAAATATACTCTGGCTCAGTGTTTTGCAGTGTTCACAAACTAGCCAAGTGCCAAATGGTAAACTGCGGTGCAGCAATTTCAGTGCTCTCTGCATTCCCACTTGAGACTTTATTATACAGGGTGGCCCAGAAAGGATGCAACACCTACGATCGTTAATTTCATCAACACCATCGACCAAATGTCATTGTTTTTTGTTTGATTGGGTAGAACATTCTTTTTCCAACAAAATGATACCATGAGCATTGAATTTGGGTAAGGCGTTTGGATCCTAGGGCCATTTTTCTGAGGCAATGTCGTTTCCTAAATTTGCTACTTTTTCGTCTCCAGCGATCCTCTGAACACTGAGACATTCTCGCCCCACGGCCTGCCATAGAATTAGCTGTACAGAAGAACCGCATGACTGCTCTCCCTTTGTAAGGAAGACAATGTGGGCCATTCTTATGTACAGCTAATTCTACGGCAGGCCGTGGGGCGAGTATGTCTCAGTGTTCCGAGGATCGTGGGAGACGAAAAAGTAGCAAATTTAGGAAACGACATAGCCTCAGAAAAATGGCCCTAGGATCCAAACGCCTTACCCAAAATCAATGCTCACGGTATCATTTAGTTGGAAAAAGAATGTTCTACCCAATCAAACAAAAAACAATGACATTTGGTCGATGGTGTTGATGAAATTGACGATCGTAGATGTTGCATCCTTTCTGGGCCACCCTGTATAACATTTGCTACATTTTCTTTGTGATTATAGCAAAAGTTAAGGAGAAGCAAGGGGAAAGCGAGCCCAGATGGATTTTAATCAGTGTCCTCTAAATTTCCATGCATGACTATCTTTAACATATATATACGTTTTTCTTTGTGATTGCAGCAAAAGTTGAAGGAGGAGCGGGAGGCGAAGCGAGCCCAGCTCGACCCCCGACATGAGTTCATCATGGAGGCCGTGGGGGATTCCCTCAACCTGGACAGAGCTGATGTGGAGGATGCTGTGCTGGAAGGGAACAATGTGAGTTATTATAGAAGGATGGAAAAATGGAAGGAAGGAGGATAAATAGATTGAAAAATAAATAGATAGATTGGTAGATTGATAGATTGAAAGATAGATAGATAGATAGATAGATAGATAGATAGATAGATAGATAGATAGATAGATAGATAGATAGATAGATAGATAGATAGATAGATAGATAGATAGATAGATAGATGCCGTGCTGGAAGGCAACAATGTGAGTTAGAAGGATGGATTAACAGAAAGAAAGATAGACAGACAGATATATAAATAGATCTCTAGATAGATAATGTAGATAGATATAGACAGATAGATGTCCAGACAGAGATGAATACATTGATGAATGCAATGATAGATAGCACCTAAAGATAAATAGATTGTTGGATGGATGGCTGGCTAGATAGATTGATAGATCATCTAGTTAGATATTGGTAGATCTATAAACACATACATCAATGATTGATCATGTGTACTAAGTCTACTAATTTTAAATACATTTGGATAGATAATGTATTAACGTAAGTAGATTGATAAATTTAGATCAGATAGT
>JBAMJV010003448.1:47500-180572 GCA_037951105.1 Echinarachnius parma
TTGGGTCTTCAAGGAACAAAGCAAAAAAAAATAAAATTGTGTGTCTACATAACAGACGGGAACGACATTCCACTTAGTGGAGTGCGTCTTCTTTACAATAATTTTCCATTGGATTTGAAAATTAAACGTTTCCTATTTTGTTTCTTGAATGTGCAGGAGAACCGATGCGTTTGGGCCCACAAGGAACAAAGCCGAAGAGCAACAAACCGCGAGTCTACATAACGGACGGGAACGACATTCCACTCAATGGGGTGTGCGTCTTCTTCCTTAGAGCCAATGCGAACAAAGCAGTCATGGAAGAAACCATCCACAAGGTCAGTTTGAATGAATTAACCCCTTGACTACGGGAACTGGTTGGGTTGTGTACAAAGTCTATGGAGATTTCAGAATCTTGTAGGGAACAGGTTAATTTCGTTTTCACATTTAAAGGGGAAGGAACTCCTAGCCTTTTGACTTACTGGATGTGATGAGAGCATAACTCTTGTCATTTCTAGTCGCTTATTTCCTCATGAATATTCCCAATAATGAAAATAATCAATATTTTATGGCCCACTGTCGTCTGCTTTCAATGCCAACAGGAGGCGGCCATTTCTTCAACTTCTCGCGGTGAAATGACGTGTCAGGCGGAGAACACAATAGTGGGTTACGATAATGCTATTGTGTTCTCCGCCTGCCACATCATTTCACCGCGAGTAGTTGAAGAAATGGCCGCCTCCTATGCGCATTGAAAGCAGACGACAGTGGTCCATAAAATATTGATTATTTTTGTAATCGGGAATATTCACGAGGAAATAAGTGACTAGCAATGATAGTAGTTATGCTCTCATCACATCCAGTAAGTCAAAAGGATAAGGGTTAATTCCCCTTTAAGTGATCCATCAGCTTCATGAGGTTTTTCTATAAAGTGATATTTGAAATTTTCATCATATACAATCAATGTTAAGATTCTTCTGAATATATTCTGCAGTCCTAGCAGATTTGACATGTTTATAGTTGATCGTATGTTTTATACCATAATGAAATCATTATCGAGTCGTTTTCCTAATGTAAATGATTATATAAGAAAATATTGAATCAGAAATTATAAATACGTAGCAATATTCAATTATGAGATTTAATTCGCATAGACAACTTGTAGCAAATTATATGAGCTGTACAAATTGATAATTGAGTTGTCTTAAAAAAGTTATAATTATATAAGAATATATCAAAGGCCCCCCCAAAAAAATTGTTGGATTGGAGTAACGGGCAACCAAAAATTAGGGTAGGTAGGTAGGTTTTTTTTTGTTTTTTTGGCAGGATTCGCACAAATACACAAACACACACACACACACACATATCGCAATCGCAAAAACACAAGCAAAATCAGAAAAAACCTTTAGGGTCGGGCGGGTTACGCCAATACAACAGTTTATTTTTCATGGCCAAATCATTATATTCTATTTATTTCCAGGATCTGATCTTCACTAATATCGATACCAATGGAATCGGTTTGCTGAATGCTGTGGAGAAGTACCTGTCAGATATCATCATCCCGTTCCTGAGAGTCAACACCAATGGATGGGGGCAGCTGGGCACCCCTGCAAACCAACAGGTATGCCAATGCTAATAACAAACTTCTTCACCTTGTGGCCCAGTCAGGCAAGTAAAAACAAGATTTTTCCAATTCTTGTGGACCCAAACGAAAAAAAAAACACATCAAAAACGGTACTTCATTCGGGCTGGTGGAATTAAGCATTAATTAATGAAAGTTGGTGGCCCAATGCTAATTTGTAGTGGCCCCAGGCCTGCAGGTGTGTCCTTACTTTGAGTATTGGGGTATGCATACAGTGTGCTTCATTATCATGAACATTAATTGCCTTTGACCCTTTAAGTGCCATGGCGACTTAAAGTCTGACACAGAATAAGATCTGCTGTTATGTTCCTAAATGCACAAAGTGTCAAGACAAAGGCCAATACAGAAAGAAGTTAGTGTGGAGGCTAATTGTCTCCACTATCTAAATTACCTATCTATCTAATTGATGTATAAATTGATTGAAAATTGACTACCATAAATGGTATCTTTTTTGTGGTCCTGGGGCATCAATACTTCCTGCTGAACCTGAAGGCATTTGTGTCAATCCTCGGAGGGGCGCAGAGCTCCCTGGGGAGATGGTTAACCAATATAACTACTAGACATATTTGTAAATTTATGTGCAGTGACAAAGACTTCAATACAAATTTCATAGCATATAATAAATCGACTGTAAAATTACCATAAATATTATCTTGTTTTTCCTTCTCTCAGGCACGTCAAGATTTCCTGCTAAACCTGGAGGCATTTGTGTCCATCCTTGGTGGGGCGCAGAGCTCCCTGGGGGAGAGGGTGGAGCTCCAGAAGTGCGCGACCTTTGACCTCACCAAGATCACCAAGGCGTCGGACCAGATCGCCGTGGCCAACAGCACCCACGACTTGGAGAAGGTAGAAGAGATCATGGCTGTTTGGATCAAACAGATTGAACAGGTAAATCTTTGAACTATTAAACCATTGAACTATTACCCATTTGAAACTATTAACTGGCTAAAGACGCTGACGGGATTGCAGTGGCTAACAGCACCCCTGTCTTGGAGAAGGATAAAACAGATACACTCTGCCTATTGCACATTTGAAACTATCAAGTGAACAAAATTCAATGTTATTAAATGTGAGATTGTTTTCTCTTGACATTGCAAAATCTTCTGACTATATTATTGTGGCTATAATAGCACTCATGACATGGTGGATGAAATGATGGCTGTTTGGATTAAACAGATTGAACAAGCAAACCATTGAACTATTACACATTTGAAACAGTTCACTGTTGAAAATTTGTTAAAAAAAGCCTCTGACTAGATTGCTTTGGCTAAAAGCACGTATGATTTGGTGGTTAAAGGTGGATGAAATTAAATGATTTTAGGTTTTTATTAATTTTTGCATTAATGAGAAAACTGATACAAAGTTTGCAAAGCTCTTCAACCCTTGGTTTGTTCTTAGCTTTGTGTAACACAAAATTTAAAATATTTTGTCCCAACGAACAGGTTTTGGCTGAGAGTGAACAGATGCGCAAGGAGGCAGATAACATCGGTCCCAGGGCGGAGCTGGACCACTGGAAGATGCGAATGTCTCGCTTCAACTTTCTCCTGGAGCAGATCAAGGGGCCGGAGGTGAAGGCTGTCCTGGGGGTCCTGCAGGCTGCAAAGTCGCGCACACTCAAGGTAAGCTTACCTTGGGGGTGTTTCACAAAGATCCTAAGTTGAACTTAAGTTGGACTTATCTATTATGGAAAGCCATGTGTAGGCTTAGAATAAAATATATTCAAAAACAAGAATGCAAGTATTTTAGACTGTCATATATTTTACATAAAAAACATGGAATCTCCTTGATAATAGAAAACATTAATGATTTAAATCAACATGTTATGCCTTTGAAAAGGGACTTTTAAAACAATTTTTCAAAGAAACTAATGGCTTTCCATACATTTTAAGTCTAACTTAGAGATAAGTTCAACTTAGGATCTTTGTGAAACACCCCCCTTGTTATGTGGAACCCTTTACCACATTGCTACATTACCTAGGTCCCGTTGCAGAAAGAGATAAAATTAATTGTAAGTCAGAAACTTTCCGCATAATTTCAACCAATCAGATTCGCGCATCTAGACTTACGATTAATTGTAACTTACAATCGATTGTGTATCTCTTTCTGCAACAGGGCCCATGTCTGTTAGCTCAATTAGGCAATTGGCATTGTGTTTGATGGCCAAATTTAATCAAGCACAACTCACAATTTTAGGCAGAAGGTCCCATAATTATTTAACACTGACTTTACTGTGTCAAATATGTCAAAATGGAAAAATATTGGGTTAATGTTGTAGCTACGGAGGCGGGCAATTTTTCACTAAAACATAGAGAGAAAATCAGTGAAAAAGTTAAGAAACACATAAGGTGTGCCACCAATAAGTTTTGCCACGCTCTGTCACTGTCGTTGTTTGATGAAGAGAAGGGTGTGAATTCACTTTTTGTACTTCAGAGATAATTATGTGATCTTTAAAGTTTGGGGAGCCATGCAAAAGTTCAATTGAATTTTCTTTTATTTTTGATAAATATTCCACAAATTTTGAAATAATTATTATTTGAAAATCTAGCATTACATGAAACAAAATCTATAAAAAAAACACTGTCATAATATCTTTTGCTTATGATTTTATTTATTTCATTTTTTCCAGCAAAAATGGATGGAGCTTGACCGTCGCATCACAGACCTAGCGAATGAGGCCAAGGACAACGTCAAGTTCCTCTACACCCTGGAGAAGTTCTGTGACCCTCTCTACAACAGTGACCCTGTGAGTTGATTGTTTTTTGTTGTTGTTGAAAACATTAATACAAATCATAATAAATCCTTATATGTCCTTCGGGTTTGTGTCAAGTTTATAATAGCTTCTGAACATCACAAACATTGAGCACCAGCACAGCTTAGTTGGTATAGCTTCGGTTTGGAGGTCTTGGGTAGTTCAAAACCCATTACCAGGTATGATTTTTTATTGTAGTCAAAATCAATAGGCAGAAGGTAATAAAACCTGACATCAATTGTCACTTTCTTGTCACTGTTCTTTTTCTATAAAACGTTCACACTTCATGCAGAAGAATCTTACAATGATATGGGTATATGATTGAAGTCTGAAATATAACTTTTGGAAAATCTTGAGAATTTAATAGATCACTTTAAACCCAAACATCTATGAAATGAACTGTATATTTTCTATTTTGTATATTAATAGGTTGGAATGGTGGAGATCATCCCTAACCTCATCAATTCAATCAGCATTCTTAATTTATCAAAAGAAATTTCTGAATTATATGATTTTGTTCCAAAGCAACATTTCTTTATTTTGTTTCTGGTATATTCCAAGATCTGTGAAATGAAATATATATATGTTGTTTTTATATTTGACAGGTTGGAATGGTGGAGACGATCCCTGGCCTCATCAATTCCATCAGGATGATCCACAGCATCTCCCGCTACTACAACACCTCTGAGCGGATGACATCCCTCTTTGTCAAGGTTTGTGCTCTTCCCTACACCATTCTTGTACATACGTCCCATTGCTAAAGCATGTCCCTATATGCACTTGTGTTATTACTCTGCTTGTTAAATGGTACAATTCACACCTGCAAAATGATCTTGCACACCATCTCAACTCCTCAGGTAGTATACTAGCCAAGAGCAGTCAAAGAACAGCACTTGGGCCAATTTACACTCAGAACAGGACCCAATATATTCTCCTGGGTAGAAAGAAACAAGTCAATGTGAATTAAATGTCTTGCATGAGGACATTGATCCCTACTTCTATAGTTATAGAATATAATCAGGTCCCCATTCGATATTGCCACAATACCAGATAATCACATGATGATGTCATTATGAGATTACATATAGCCTCGTGAGGAAGTAACATCAAAACTTCTGCATCTGACTCAACCAAGAGTATAAGTGAATAATTTACTAGAAATGATATCTTCTGTATTTTTTTCTTGTATTTGTGTAGGTGACAAACCAGATGATCACTTCCTGCAAGTCCTTCATCACCAATGCCGGCATGATGACCATCTGGGAGCAGCCTCGCGAGGAACTCATCCCGAAGCTGAAGGCCTGCATCCGCCTCAACCACGAGTACCAGGCCAGCTTCCAGAAGACCAAGCAGAAGCTGGAGGGCATGCCCGACGAGCGGCAGTTTGAGTTCTCAGAGATGTACATCTTCGGCAAGTTTGACACCTTTGAGAGACGCCTGGTCAAGATCATTGACATGTTCGACATCATCGAGCGGTACTCGCACCTGGCAGACTCGCGCATTGAAGGTACAGTTTGTAGTTTAAAGTAATCCATTTATTTTTTCTTCTTCAAAAAGTGATATTTGAGACTTTAATCTACGTTCAACTACGTTAGCCTCCACTACCTTCAACTACATCCACTAACGGCCATGTGACCACACCTCGGGCTTATACTAGCTTCCGACTAACACGGGCATTGAAAACTAAGAGGTTTAAAGGACAAACACAGCGTAAGGACATTCCATAGTTCAGCTGGCATCCGGAGGCCTCGGGTTCGACTCCCAGAGAAGCACTATTTTCTTTGCTCTTTTTCATTTATATTATTTTTAATACACAAATTAAAATCATTGATATTCTTTCAGGGATGGAGAGCATGGTGAACCGCTTCACAGTGATCTACACCTCCTTGAAGAAGAAGCCCTATGATCCCTTGGATCAGAGGAAGGCAGAGTTTGATAACGACTATGCTGACTTCAAGAGATCCGTCAATGACTTACTGGTAAGAGTGCCCTCTTATTATTCTTGTGATCTACTCATTTGAAAATGTGCATAAAGGCCTTGAGTCAATGAGTCCGGTACCATTTTCAATTCCACAAAGAAGAGAATCAGAGGAAGGCAGAGTTTAATTCGGACTATGCTGACTTCAAGAGATCTGTCAATGACCTTCTGGTTGTCTGTCCTACTTAGACTGATCAATCTCAGACTTCTATCTGGAGTTTAATACATTAGCATCACAAGCATTTTCAATTCCATATGATCCTTATGGTCCGTTCCTTACTAGTCTACTTTAATTTACCATTTGAAAACGATACAAAAAGACTCTAAACCTAAGGAAATACAATAGCTTTGCTTGTCTGAATGCTTTTTCTTGTGTTCCATCTTGTTTTGAGAGACCGATTCTCATAATATTTAAATTTTGTTCTATTTTTGTCATAACAGACCCAGATCAAGAACTTCATGGACAACATGATAGACAAGATCTACAATGTCCCCAGAGCCCTGATGATCATCGGCAAGTTTGAGAGGTAAATTACAAATTATATTTTTGACAAGTATTGTAAATTTTCGTCAAAGCAAAATAGTTTCTTATGTTATGTTATCTACTTATATAGTCCAGTTTCTAAGTTGTTAAATAAAGCCTTTTCAAGTAAAATAAGTCTTTTAATTTGTAGTATGAAGTTTGTAAGTATAGAGAGAGTTTGAATGAAAATTGGCTATTGCTTATTACTCTTGATTCCGAAGCATGGCCCAGGTCTTATAGCAGTAAAGGTTGTAAGATAATGGAAATGCATAAAGAATACCAGTGTAGTAACTTTCTTATTGTTATAATCCTCTTATCCAAATTCTTTAATAAAAACAATTTTTGTCCAAGGTTTGACATTCATTTCTTCATTGTTCATTCCCCTTTGCTTCCCAGACTTGATGTGCCCAACCTGGGCATCCAGGAGAAGTACGCACAGGTCCTGCAGCGGTTCGGTCGGGAGATCGAGAATACCTCCAAGAACTATTAGTGTTCAAAGTTTCTTACTCTAGTTGTTATAATCCTTTTATCCAGCTACTTGGATGAAGACAATTCATTTCTTTGCATTAATATCTTCATTGTTCATTCCCCTTTTTTCCCAGGCTTGATGTGCCCAACCTGGGTATCCAGGAGAAGTACGCTCAGGTCCTGCAGCGGTTCGGCCGGGAGATCGAGAACACCTCCAAGAACTACCAGCGCAACAAGAACGACCCGCCCATCGGCCGCGACCTGCCCCCGATCTCGGGCAAGATCACGTGGGCGCGCCAGCTGTTCCGTCGCATCCAGGAACCGATGGACGCGTTCCAACAGCGCCCCCACCTGCTGGGCGGCAACGAGGCTCGGCGCATCATCAAGAACTACAACAAGCTGGCCAAGGTCCTCATGGAGTTTGAGGTGCTCTACCAGAGGGCGTGGTACAGACAGGTAAGACAAGACTGTCCTCATCTAGAAATCTGAATGTTGTTCCAATCTATTGAACTTAGTTTTTAAGTTTTGTTCATCAACTTGGATCAGTATTTTCAGATATTACTACAAGCTTCCTGAAGTCCCCAGTAGGTTTTTGGTGCTATATAAGAAGGCTCATGTGAGAACAAATGGGATATTATCATAGGATATTAGTTCAGGCCTTTGTCTCTTAGACTCATATTGTGCCCAGGAAGTTTCAAAACTATGTAGACATTGTGTATCAATTGGTAAATTCGAACTAGACAAAATTGACCTTTTTTTCTTTATTAAACGTTGAAGCAGTTAGGACAGGTCTGCATTCCTCCCTGCTCATCCGTCACCTTGAGACCCAGGAGCTGTACATGAACTTTGACCCCCAGATCCCGACAATGATCAAGTAGTCCTACTGCTTAAATAGATATTATTTCTGGAAACTGATAAAATTTGAAGCTAAATGAAATTCATCTGCTTTGCTTATTTTAGGTTGAAGCAGTCAAGACGGGTCTGCACTCCTCTCTGCTAGTCCGTCATCCCGACACCCAGGAGCTGTACGTGAACTTTGACCCCCAGATCCTGACTCTGATCAAGGAGACGGAGTGCATGTATCGTCTGGGATTGGAGGTTCCCATTGCAGCCAAGGCCATCCACCAGAAGCAGACCATGTTCAAGGAGAACTACAACAAGCTCAAGGTAATAATAATAATAATGATAATAATAATAATAATAATAATAATAATAATAATAATAATAATAATAATAAAAATAATAATGATAATAATATACTTGTTTTATATAGCGCCTATCACGATTGATAATAATCTCTAAGCGCTTTACAATGATATTATTACCCTGGTCATCGGATGCTTTCTGCTATCAATCCAGCACACAAAGTGCAAGTTATTCCATGTGCCACTATTTTGAATGTTTACTTTGATTTTAATGGGTCAACTGAAAGTCATAAAGTAGTTAAATGTGTCATAACATCATTTGATTTGATTGTCCTTTGCCAGGACATCATTTGTTCTCTTTATTTGAAATGTAATGAAAGTATTTTGGTTTTATTTATTTGATTGTTTTACTCCCTTCTCACCAGCTTCTGTTGGAAAAGAACCAGCAAGTGCGAAGCAAGATCCAGCCAGCCTTCGAGCCTCTGAGTGAGTCCCACCTGGACAAGCTCAACAAGGTGATGGAGCCTGGACTACTCGCCCTGACCTGGACCAGCATGAACATAGACCAGTACGTGGAACAGGTTTATGAAGCACTAGGTAAGAACACGAGTTTGAGGCATAATGTTACTTGTTTAACAGCACATAGCATCTAATACATATCTAGTTCTTCAAAATGTGGTGGATTGTGGGCTACTTGCTCTGACCTGGACCAGCATAAATTTAGACCAGTAAGTGGACCAGGCTATGAAGCACTAGTAAACAAGTTTTGTATAAAGGGGCTGCGTCAATAACACAACGTAATTGTCTAATACATAACTGGCATTAACAAAATTGTTGTTGCTACATATAGGAAAGGACATCATATGGCAATTTAAGATATGTGCTTTTGATAGTTACATTAATATGAAATTTATTCTTTTTATTACTTCTAATTGATCAGGTGAGCTGGATCTACTGATAGTTCGAGCCAGTGACCTGTGTCAGTTCAGGATCAACGCTGTGTTGAAGGAGATGAGCGAGATACAGCTGTGTGAACTTCCCGAAGACGAGCCTTGGACCACCGACCAGTTCCTCAAGAGAACGCAGGTATGGAAACTAGTCTACCATTTATTAGATATACATGTAATTAGCACTGGGCCACTTGCACTGGGAAGCCTGGGAACATTTTGCTTTGGACCACTAAAATGTGATTATTTCTAAACTTTGCTTGCCCAACTGCGCAACCAAGATGAACAGACTTATAATGATTTTTACTTGTTTTGGGCCACCTAATTCTGGTCATTGGCAAACAAAACAAGACAAGGTTTGATTCAACCTGCCCGACAGAGCCACCATAGAATAAAATTAATTTCAAGTACAATGCCATGTCTTTCACCTGTAGATTTATTGATCAAATATTTACCAATCTTTCTTGTGACTGTTTGTCTTTGCAGGAGCTGTGTAACAAAGGAGCCATCAACCTCCTGCAGAAGAGCACGCAGGTGGAGGAGGCCACCAACGAACTCATCAACATGCTCCTGGTGGAGGCAGAGATGGAGGAGGAAGAGGAGGAGGAGGAAGATGACGATGAGGACAAGGAGAAGGATGAGGATGAAGGTAATGATGATTAAAAAGGAAGGAGAAGATCAGAAAGAATAGGGCAAGTGTGTATTAAAGGACAATGAAATCCAGAGGAATTGTTGTATGCACTATAATACACTCCATATAATGAATAGTCTCTGAAAATTTGAGCACAATCGGTCAAGAAATAAGAAAACTATGGCTCTTTGAAAAGAGTCATGTATTTCTTCGAGTGACTCAAATTGGCAACGCACTCTGGCAAAGTTGTGGACAACTCCCCATACATTTTGTACACAAAATTTCAGTTTTGTTCAATTTTCTCAAAATTTATGTTTACCCTTCGTTCGAGTTCAACATATGTTTTGTAGAATGCTTTTATACATAACATATCATGAGTTGGAGGAATGGAAAAATGTGACTATGAAGAAAACTGTAAAAATGGGAACATTTGTGTACAAAACATATGGAGAGTTGTCCACACACTTATCAGAGTGCGTTGCCAATTTGAGTTCCCCATAGGAATAAATGGACATCTTCAAAGAGCCGTAGTTTTCTTGTTTCTTACCCGATTATGCTCTAACTTTCAGAGATTATTCTTCTTAATCTCTTCAAGACTATGAAAGCAACATTTTGCTTGGGTTTCATTGCCCTTTAATAGTAATTTTGCTAATAATCATTATGATCAGTTGTGTTTGAAGAGCGAGGAGGAAGAGGATGAGGAGGAGCAGGAGGAGAAAGAAGATGGCGATGACGAAAAAGAGAAGGAAAGACAGAGATGAAAGAAGACAAGAAGTGAAGGGCTCTAGCCTTTGATCTTCTCAAAGTCCACAAATACATACAAAAAAGTATTAACTGGAAGATACTTTTATTCAAGCACCAACATGAACTGTGATTCTTGTTATTCTGCAGATGGAGAGAAGAAGCGTTCAAGCCCCACGCCGTCACGCATGAGCGCCCGCAGCCGTCCCGGCAGCATTACGTCGCGGGCCCACTCGGTCGCCGCCATGACGGCAGCCAAGAAGAGGCGCGAGAAGCGGGAGCACCTGGAGGAGTCCGCCCAGGAGCTGCTGGCCCACTTCAACCACCGCAACCTGGACGCTCTGCTGAGGGTCACCAGGTACACCCTGGATGCCATCAGGAAGCGGGTGACATCGGGATCTAGCCACAGCTACATCACGGGTCAGTATAAAGCTCTTGTTTGTTCCTAGGTCTATAAAAGATTTGGTCTGTGTTACTGTTGTGTACGTTGCACAGAGTTCAGACTTGAAAAGTGTTATTTCATCACTCGTTAATGATGACTCTAAGAAAGAAATTTGTTTCTTACACATTCAAAATACACAAAAAAGTGCTATGGAAGAATAAGAGAGAATATTTAATTAGACTGAGACCAACATTTTGTTGGGTATTAATGTAGATCAGACTGTTTAGTTACATAATTCTATCCTCGGACGATGAACATTTTTTCTGTGAAGTTGTGTTGCTCAGACATGCTATTTAATTTCATAGATGTTTTGTTTTGTTTTGTTTTTTCAGTAAAAACTGGTTTTGAAAATGATTGCCTAACATTATCAGGTTGTGTATATCTACAGCTACTATTCTTTCTTGTCTCTGGTTGGTAAACGAGGATTTAGTTTTAAGTAAGGAGATACTCATAACCCATAATTCTTGTTTGATCGTTCTTCATTTTGTATCTAGTCGGAGAACAAGGTGAGGAGATGCATGTTGTGTCAAGTTGAAAACAAGCAGAATAGGGAAAGTAATTTCCATAACGTTGTGAAGCGTAGCTTTTAACATAGGAATGCAGCCATAATATTGAAGTTTATTGCTTTTACAAATAGATTTTACCTTTGGGATTTGGAATTTGTTTGTTAGTTTGATTGATAGTTTGTGTGCAGCAAGGAAAAGTGAAGACGAATACATTTCTTCCTTTGTGCAGTGACGCTAGACATCTATAACATTACAATGCAGCCATAATATGCAGGTTTTTTCAAATAGATTGTATCTTTGAAATTGATTTGTTTGTTTGTTTTATCTTGTCTTGTTGGAGAGCATAGAGAAGGGAGGAGGCAGGAGAATTCTACTGTTGCAGCCATTCAATGGGAATTTGTCTTGCTTCTTCAAATAAATTGTACTTTGGTGTCTATTTGTTTTGAAAATAGGGAATGTCAATGATTCTGTTGTGTCTAATTGCTGGCCATCCCTAACATTGCAGCCATAATATAGGTGCATTTTGCTTCTCCAAATTAATTTTACCATAGATATATATATATTTTTTGTTTTTATGTTTTTACTCTCTTGCCCGGTAGCATTTAGAAGAGAAGAAGGCAAGTCCCTGTTTGTTGTTGTGAAGTGGTGCTGGCCTTTTACAATGCAGACATAATATGGGAGTTCACACCATCTTCAAATAGGTTTATAGTTTGTTTGTGTCTTTGTCGTTGCCTAGTTAAAAAAACAAAGTGGGGGTAGGGTGAAGAAGGAGATTACTTCTTCTGTTGTGCCGTGTTGCTAGCTGTCTATTGCATTAAAATGCAGACAAAATATAGAAGTTTCTTGCTTTTTAAAAATAGAGTTACCTTTGTTTATTTGTTTGTTTGTTTGTTTGGGTTCTGTTGCTGTCTTCAGTAGTTGGAGAGCAAGGAGAAGGAAAGAAAAAGGAAGTCATTCTTATTTCTTTTGTTTCTTCTTTAAACGGTTTGAACATGACGGTATTGACCATGCATTCATTACTTGTTGTGCAGTGATGCCAGCCATCTAAAAAAAAAAAAAATATAGCCTTAATAAAGGAATTTCTTGCTTCTTCAAATAGATTTTACCCCTTGATGTTTTAATTGTTTGTTAGTTTGTTAGTCTGTTTGTTTGTTTGTTTTGAGCTGTGTATGGGAGCAAGGTGAAGGGAGGGAGAGTCCATTCACCTGCTGTGCAGCCACATTTGAAAGTTCCCAACATCACCTTGCTGCCATAATATTGCAGCAGTTTCCTGCTTCTTCATAAATATTTTACCTGGCTGTTTTTGGTCGTTTTTTTTTTCTTCACTTGGGTTATTTTTCGTTTGTTGTCTAGTTGGAGAGCACGGTGAGGGGAAAAAGAAGGAAAAATCCTTTAATCTGCTGTACAGAGACCTTAGCCATTCACAACATCACTATGCAGCCATATTTCGGGAGTTTCCAGTTTCTTCAAATAGATTTCACCTTTGATATTTGTTGTTGTTGTTGTCTAGTAGGAGAACAATGAAAGGGGGAGAAGGAGAGCCTGTTCTCCCCCTGTGCAGTACCCTCGCCGTATATGATTGATTTGTGGTTCTTCAAACAGATTTCATCTTTGATGTTTGTTTATTTGTTTCTTTGTGCTGTCTAGTAGCTAGGAGAGCAAAATGAGGGGGAGAAGTGAGTATGTTCGGTTTGCAGTGACGCTAGCCATACTATAGAGAAGTTTTGTGCTTCTTAGAATAGGTTTGATGTCTTTTTGTGTTGTTTTGTTTTCTAGTTGGAGACCAAGGGGAAGGGAAGAAGAAGGAGAGTCCATTCTTCCGTTGCTCAGTGACCCTAGCCATTCCCAACATCACCATGCAGCCGGCACTGGACGAGGTACAGCAGACCATCAACAAAGCCGCTCAGATGGTCCTTGGGGCAGCCAAGGGAGTCGCCCAGTGGAGCAGGGAACGCAAGTCAAAGGTATGATTGGTTCTTTTCGTCAACTGTTTTTGTTTGTGTGTATGGGTTAGAAAAATTGAATGGTTTAGCTTTAAAGTAGCTTGAATCCTTACATCACTGAATCAAATATCTGGGACTATAATTATCATACTAATAATATGACATATTTATGAAGGGCTTAATGCAAACAAGCTATGACTGTTCATGTCATTTGAGCAGATGACTTTTTAGATTATATCTTAATGAGTCAATTGAGGGAGAGTTCTGGAACAGTTCGGCGGAGCTTTCCATAGATCTGTTCACCATAAGATCTGGAGATTACTTTGGATATAAATAATAGGTTTTGAGCGGCAGATCTGAGTCATTGTGTTGGTGCATATCGTGGGACGATGAGGTCTCTTGAATAGCGGAGGGCATGGCATGTAAAACATTTGTACATAATCAGGAGTATTGATATACCTATGTTAGATTACAATTGTTGTCTTGTTTGATTCCCAGGCCAAACAGGAGGCTGACATGCGGGCTGCGGCCTTGTCCGACTCCGGCCTACATAGCAGCATCACCAGTCCTTGCTGTCTCAGAGAGTTCCAAGATTGTTATTTTGGAAACTTACTTCTGTAGGACCGATCTATAAACAATTTGAAATTTTTAATAAACTCAATTTACATACACCAATGTATACATTGAAGACTATATGTTTGGTTGCAATAATATTCTTGCTCTGTCCGTAGGCTAAACAGGAGGCTGACATGCGGGCTACGGCCTTGTCCGACTCCGGCCGACGTAGCAGCATATCCAGTCTTGCTGCCTCTGAGAGCTCTCGGAGTGACATCACTTCCACCAAGAGAGGTAAGCAAGTGCAGATTTTAGAATACGCTTTAGATTTTTTATTTTATTATAGTGTTAGATAAGTGCTCATTGCTAATAAAAACATGTTGCAATTAAATGTTAAAGGTAAAGGCCAGTTTTGGAAACGCCCCCCTCTCAAAAAAATGAAATGGAAGCTCTTTATTACCAATAATGTGAAAGAATATAATTGTACTAATATAGGATTATCCAAATTTGGCCAAGAAACCGCCTACTAATTGATATATTTGCAAAATTATTATATTAAAAAAATGATGCAGACGGGACAGATATCGCCAACGAGGAATCGCCCATATGCTACGTGTATTACGACCACGCGATGTACACGAGGTGTGTTCGCTATACGGGCTTGTCGATATCTCCCCCAGCGCTAGCGGCGCAAATGGTTCTGAATGGGCGGTGGATTTATGAATTTCACAGGCGGATATTGGATTTCTTCCCATATTTCTGTATTTAACGATGCGTAGGTTCAGATTTTACCACACAAGCCCTATTTCAATACATATTCAACAATATTGATCAATATAGGTGTATTCGGCTACTTTCCCGAAACTGGACTTGGGCTTTAAATAGAAACAATCTCAAAGAATTCAAATTTGTAAGAATTTTTTGCAATTATGGTTAGATAAGTGCTCATTTGCTAATAAAACTTGCTAATAAAAAGCTCAAAGACTTCGAAAAAGAAAGCATGATAAGCCAATCTTCCCTATTTTAAAACTGAGTGAACATTTTAACATGAAGAATGTCCATAATATATTCTGCTTCATCCTTAATTCCAATGGCCTGAATGGGCCTGAACCAAATACAACAGAATTTGTTATGTTTTTCTTTGTTTTGGGGGGCCACTAGAATGTGAACAATACTGCTTTTACTTGCCCGACTGAGCGAAAAGGGAAACAAGTTAATTGATGTCTCTATTTACCCACAGGCCGATCTGAGGAAGCGGCTGCAGTAAACCTGGTACCACAGGTCCAGACCAAGAACTACTTCAAGAGCGTCAGTGAGAACAAAGAGATTGCCAAGCTGGTTTCCCTGCTCTCAACTTGCGTCATGTCAACCAAAAAGGTGAGCGCATATAAAGCTTGGACAAAAATTGTGAAAAAAAGCTGATCTTTTTATTCCTCTGTCTGAAGTAGGCCGCTTTTCATCTACTAATGTGGCACCATCAGGCCCTGAATATGGAATAAAAAATTAAAGAAAGATGATCATTATCATTTAAAGTCAAACCTGTCTTAGTGGCTTAGTAGATCCCCTACAGAGGAAAAGAATGTTATGGAACCTGTCTATAGATGTCGTCTGTCTTCAGTTTCCCTTAGTGGTCACTATACACAGGTTTGACTGAACCTATATTTCAAACCTGCATTGCTGGTTGCTCTGAGCAGCATAATCAATATAAACACTGTATTAAAATGCAATATCAATAGGAGGTGACCACTGCCCTGAAGCGGTGCGAGTGCTACCACCCGATCTGTCAGAAGGAGCGAGAGGAGACTGTCCAGTAGTTCTTGTGCCAGATGCCTGCATTGCTGGTTCCTCTGATCAACAAAATCATTTATTAACACTGTTATAAACTGCAAGATTTGATGTTTTGATCAACAGGTGACCACTGTCCTGGAGCGGTTTGAGCACTACCACCCGATCGGGCAGAAGGAGTGAGAGGAGACAGTGCAAGAGTTCCTGAGTCGGAAGCTGCATTGCTGCTTGTTTTGATCAACAGAATCAATTATTAACACTGTTATAAACTTCAAGATTTTTTGTTTTTAAATAAACAGGAGGTGACGACTGCCCTGGAGAAGTTTGCGCGCTACCACCCAATCTGGCAGAAGGAGCGAGAGGAGACAGTGCAGGAGTTCTTGAGCCAGAAACCCAAGCTGAGCGACTTCCAGTCAACCATTGTCCACTACCGGGAACTCGAAGAAGCCATCGCAGCAGAACCCGAGTTTTACAATGTTGGGGCCATTGCTCTATATACTGGTTAGTAAATTTAAACCATCTTTTTATGACCTTCTGGCTATAAAGTTCACCTCTCTATAGCAATCATCCTGACTAGTTTTAGAAGAGGTTGTATTTAAATGAAAATGAGTTCAACTATGTAAGGACCATAATGTGCCCTTATCTGACAAAAGGAAGCAACTGACAATTGTATGTCTTTTTACTTGCTTTGGGGTAATTGAGATATGCTCTACACAATGGTGAACAAATTAAAGTCACCTGACAATCCATTTAAGAGAAATTAATAGGTCAAAAGGAAGTAACTGCAGAAATGTCATACAAATCCTCATTTACAAGAAAACTACCAATTGTCAGTTGCTTCCTTTTGTCAGATACACTGTACTTACATTTGCACTAAAACTGGCTCTGTCTATAAAGACTACCTCTCTATAAGGAAACCAGTCGTCTTGACTCCTTGACCTAATTGAGTGAATTCACGTGAAGATGAAATATTCTTTTGTCTTAAATGTCTTGCTTTAATTTTGTTGTTGTATTTACAGAGAAGCTAAAGATGTCACTGACCACCGAAACCAAGGCTTGGTGCGTGGCCTACGGCAAGGCATGCAATGACCAGTACCGAACCTTGATGGAGGAGATATTGGACTTCATCGATGACACCACCAAGAAGCTTAATCGTCCAATCAAGGACCTGGATGACATCAGGCTGTCCATGAAGACGCTCAAGGACATGCGGGAGCAGGAGATCCGCATCGACATGGCCATCGGACCCATTGAGGTAGGCATTGCAGCATGGGAGTGGCTTGGTATATTGCTTTTTTTTATTTTTTATTTATTTATTTTTTTAAAAACTTTACTTTACTTTATTAAGTGTATAGAGACAACATTTAAACGTAAATCTGACCAAATCTTACCTAGTAATTTTGGAAGAATTATGAAAAATGGGTCGAGAATGCATTTAATACTCAAAAACGTCAAGGCCTGGACCCCTGTCGCAATGGACTTTGTGCTTGCAATGTGCACTTCCCGCACACTTGTGCAATTATGCTGCGACTTTGGACCCTCGGCCAATTTTGTCCCTCTTTCCAAAATTCAAATGTTGGCAAGTATGAATTATTGGTTTGGGCCTTCGTGGGTATGACTCCCAATTGCGGCACTTTATCCTTCAGGAAAGCGCTCTATCCATGTTTGCTGCTCTTTACCCAGGTGTAGTAAATGGGTTCCTGAAAGGAATTTATTCTTTGATATGCTTGATGCGCCTGAGGTAGCATGGCTAAAGCCAGGGTAATAATATACCGATTGTAATGTGCAGAAGAGTATATTGATATAAATAATTATGTTGTAGCTGCTGAATATAAGTGAACATTATATCAATTTGTTTGTCTATTCATGTTATAGAAATACACCATACAAATGTTAATGTTTAAATATTTGTATTTCTTTATTATAAAAACTAGGAATCCTACGCTTTGCTGAACAAGTACGAGTTGCTTGTTGCCAAGGAGGATGTAGAGCGAGTGGATACGCTGCGCTACAGCTGGGCCAAGCTCCAAACACAGGCCACCGAGACCTCACACCACCTCCTTGCTATACAGCCAAACTTCAGGGGCAATCTGCTAGAGGATGTGCAGACATTCATTGTGGACTGCGACGGCTTCTACTCCAACTATCGCGAGGTTAGTCATCCTCTCTATTTTAAGCTGAACGTTCATGATGTGGAAATTGTCCTCTAAAACTTTATAAGCACTTGATGAGTATTTAGTTCAAGATATATTTGTTCAAGATTTAAGTTCACTTTTACTTTGAATCCTAACTGTTTAGAATGCAAGGGACAATGAAGTTTGCCCATCTTTTTGTAATGCCAATGGTTTACTTTGAATATTCATTTTGTGCTAACATTTGTTTGAACAAATTGGCTATTGAATTGAATTGAATTGAATTTATTCGGCAAAATAAAATACAAAATGTTACAAAATAAATGTACATATCATATACAGATTAAAGCCGGGACCTCGGTGAAGCAGCAGCTTGTAATTGAGGCCCCAATAAATAAGCATTTACAATAAAAACAACGAACAGATAGCAGTAACTTTATACATTATAACACAATCATACACATTCACACAGGATAGGAAAGAGGAGAGAAGGAGAAAGGGGAGAGATCTAGTCAGTCATGGATGACAGCTCATGAAATGCAAATCGCTTAAATAAGGTTTTAAAACGAGTAAGAGTGGTGCTAGATTTGAGTTCATTACTAATAGAATTCCATTCATGTACACCTGTGACTATAGAGTTTGACTATAGAGTTTGAATGAGTAGATAGAATGGAACAGAACATACAGAAATATGATAAGAGTTTTTATAATACACAGTAGTTATTCTCTCTTCTTTACCACTTGTGAGCAAAAGGGCTTTTACTGGTACACCCCATTTAATTTTATTTCATTATTTAATGTGCATTGTAAATGTTTATGCACTATTTTTACTGAATTTCAAACAAAATTGATATATCAATCAATAAATCGTCTCCCCTTTCAGAATGGCCCCATGATCCCGGGCCTGCACCCCAAGGAGGCTAGCGACCGCCTCCTCATCTACCAGAACCACTTTGACAACCTCTACCGCAAGTACACCACGTATACCGGAGGAGAGGAGCTGTTCGGTCTCTCGGTCACCGAGTACCCGGGGCTCCTGGCCATCCGCAAGGAACTCAATCTCCTACAGAAGCTTTACGGACTCTACAACGACGTCATCGACCGCGTCAATGGCTACTACGACATCCTGTGGCTCGACGTCGACATCGAGAAGATCAACAACGAGCTCATTGACTTCCAGAACAGGTATGGCGGACTGACTTTCTAACCCTGCATGCATGCACTTACTAAATTGACTGGTTTTTACAAGTTTTTGTTGTTTTTAATCTTGCTTGCTTGAATTTAATTGTGTTGAGTCTATAATGTTAAGCATGATTTCAGTTCCAGAACAGGACTCGTTTAGGGTGATGTACACACTTGGGGTACATCTGCAGCTAAGTAATGTGGATGGATCTGAAAGTATGAAACGGCTGAGGAACAGGATTTAGATTGGTCTGGCTTTGCATGGTGTTTTCTTTGTTTGTTTGTAACATTCACAATGAGATTGCCATTTAACATGAGTTCCATGGTTTTTAATAAAGAGTCATGTTGCATGACATCAAGTAACTAGACTTTCAAGCAACAATATGTGATCTATTATTTGATGATATTCAATGTGACTTGCATGTTGTCTGTTTTTTGTAAGAAAATCATTTGTTTACATTTGGAAATTGGGTATTGCTAATTAATAACCTTTTCAATTTGATTAAAAATGCACTTATTTAAAATGAATATATGTAGCAAGGTATATGGGGAAATTGCTTTAACAGTTAACTTTGCTATGCAATTCTTAACTTAAATTTGTACATTTTTGGAATGTTTGTTTTAATGCACTTACAATGTTTTTATCTCCATTTTCACAGAGCAGTCTCTTTTTTAGCATAACATTCGCATGTTTCTCATATTTTTTGTTTGCATTTGCACATGGGAGGTCACAGTGGAACGTTTGTCTGTATTTTACTTGGGAAGGAGATAATTTTTGCCACTAACCTAAGGCATAACAGTTTGCAATGATTGTTAATGGAAGAATTATTCATAAGGTGTGTCATAGTCAATATATATTGATTATCGTTCACTAGTTGAATTATTGTCTTTCCATAACCACACATTTTAAACTGAAGTCTACCCTACATGAGAATTAAACCAGTCACGATGAAGCTGTCTTATATGGATGTGAACTAAATTAGCCAGTATTGAGTACACTGTTGTGGTTTATAGTTCACATACATAGTAAGTAGTTGAATCGTGATAAACAAGTCATGATGAATCTGCCATATATGGATGTGAACTAAATTACCCAGTATTGAATACACTGTGGTTATTTAGTTCACATACCTAGTTAGTAGTTGAATCATGATAAACAAATACAATTTTAAAAAGGTACCAACTGTGAGAATGTGAACTAAACCAGCAGATAGTAAGTAAAATGATGACGTTTAGTTCACATACCTAGTTGGTATTTTAATCATGACTGGCTTACATCTCATGTGTTGTAGACTCAAGACCTCAAGTTGATATTATTGTGGTGAAAATTTCTTCTACCTGTAGTAAGCCTAACAGACTTGTTTCAGTTTTCACTGTGCCCTTCATACGGTTAAACTTTTCAGTACCATATATTGCATTTGAAATGCCAGTATGTAATTATACATGAGGGTTTGGCTTAATTATAGTCTCATGCAGTTAATTCAATTCAATTGATTTATATTAAATTCACATTTGTGAACAACTTATGTTGTTCCTAATTATTACATTCCAGCTTCTAGTCGAGCTATTTCCTTTTTATTCTTATGAACAACGCAATTCTGCGTTGCCAATTTGTTTGTATCGGTTAGAATGGATTAAGCCAATCCCTGTCATTTACACACATTTGTATGCTCTATGGTACTGAAAGGTTTAATTAATGTGCACCCGTTTGTTTGTTTGTTGTGATCACTTCCTTCATGCACGTGGCTGCCCTGTTGCACTGACCATTGAGTGTTGAGTAATAATAACAATAATTATGATAATAATAATAATAATTAATTTAACACATGCACATCTGTCCGCAGACACTCATGGCCCACAATTATCACTATTTCCCCTGGTCAACTTGGCGCATTTAAAACCTGCGCAATTATCTTACACATGCATTGCACAACATTTCAGTTGGTACATATGAGACCATAAGAACCATCAAGATATGCAACGTTACCTTGAGATACCAACCAATCATAAAACTCTGGTGCATTTAACCTCTATTGGATACCAAGTCATAAAACCCTCATGAATACATTTAACCTATGGACAACTTATCATTATTCAAACTGTTATACATTCAACCTGTGGGATACCAAATAAAATAAAATTTAAAAAATGCATACAATATGTGAACTATCAATGTAAAGGGAGTATCCAAGTTACATCTTTGACACATATCATATATATCACAATATACTGTCAAATTCTCACCAAAACATATTATATCCTCTGGAATCATATTCATGAAACCTCGCTAGCTTATTAAGTTGTCAGCTAAGTCATGGTAGTATGCCAAAGCTGCACTAAATACTAAATTTAGCCATGCTTGATACAAGCTAGACCGAGTATTTAAGCATCAATTATTATTATTCTTGTTAGTTGCCTGGAAGGGTTGAGATTGTTCCCATTTGTGGTTATAACCTTGCTTACCTAAGTTTTTTAACTAAAAAGATTAATTATTCCTTACATATATATAGCCCCAACATGCAGTGCATGATTAGCTTGCTACTAAGCCAGTTGGTCTTCATGAATATATGGTCCCTGGCATGGGCGACGATACTTCCGTAATACCTATTCATCAGGGGGGGATGAATGAATAGATCATCCCCCCCTGATGAATGGGTATCAATGACAGATCGACGCCCATGGTCCCTGGATCCTAACATCTGAACACAGTATAATTGCATTGCACTACATAATATACTGTATATTTGACAAATCATATTACAGCATCTCATACTGCCTGAACTGACATGCCAATACTTTTATTCACTTCACTATTTTGTTAGTTTTAAATGATTTTCATGTTTGGGGGAAAAAAACATTTAATTTAAATTCACATTTCACAGTTTACTTCAAAGTACATGATCATAGTTTCAGTATTTCAATAAAAAATCAATTGGTATTTAAAAATATAATGGTGTCATAACATATCTTCAGGGTGATCGAGCGTTTCATTAAGTCACAACTCTTACATTTGTCCCACTAACGAGTGATTGTTATTTAACAAAATGTTGTGGTGCTGGAAATGGTGGTGGATATTAACTTTGATTATGGTAATATTCTTTATGTGATAATTTGTTCAGATGGTTTTAATGTGATGAAAGAGCAATTTACTGTGATTTTAATGTGATGTAAGGATAATTTTGTTGAAATTATTTTGTGCAACATGAAGACCTCATTGAGAATTTTGATATTGTTTTTTTGGGGGAATACAAAGTTTATTGAATATATTTGACATATTGTTCAGTAAAAGCTTTTGGTATTGTGAACAGAAGAAAATCATATCTTAGAAATAACATGTATCGAGTTAAAGTAATAAAGAAAGAGCTGATAAAAGTGGCTTAATTTACATAACAAGCCTGTCTATAAGTCAGAAGATGAACGCACATAAAGTGAACAATTAAAATTTACAGGAAATAAACACAAATTAAAGTCTGAAATATCACACACATAATTTCCAAATGATGATAGTTTTGAAGCGTTATAGTTACCAAAAGAATAAACAATTATTAATAGATACAAAATGTTATTTTCACACAATCAACTTCCTGTTTTTTTACTTGATGTAAGAACATCTTCAGATGAACCGAGTCTGATCGCTAGACGGTCAGTGAGACACTGGTCTCTCACATGACTCAGTAATTGTGTGAAAATAGCATGTTTTTGATCTACCAATTTCACAATCAGATGAAATTTAAGCAAAGAATAAACAATTTAGTAAAAAAAACAAAAAAACAAACCCCCACACTCACTCACTCACTCACTCACTCGACTGCCCAATGAAGATGCCGCAAGCTGCCACGTGCACTGAAGGAGTGGCCGGCTTTCAATGCCCTCAAGAAGACCATCGACGACTTCAACGAGACATGCCCTCTCCTGGAGCTGATGACGAACAAGGCCATGAAGCCGCGTCACTGGCAGCGTATGGCTGACACCACGGGGCACGTGTTCGAGGTTGAGAGCGAGTCGTTTTGTCTGCGCAACATCATGGAGGCCCCACTGCTGCAGAGCAAAGAAGACATTGAGGTTTGTTCACTTGCAAAGTATTTATTTATTTTGACATGAATTTGTACTGTTTTAAATTGCTTATTTGTTTTGATTTCATTTTGAACCTGCGACCTTCGGATTGCCAGACTGGTGCTTTAACAACTGAGCTAGAAAGCTCCAATGATGGTTTGTTTGTCCTTGAAACCATTTTACATTGCATATTTATTTTAGCTTTAAAAGAGAAGGATAATTGAGCACATTTTAAAACTTTTGTGGCTGACCAACCACTAGTTAAATCTCCTATATGTAGTATTTAGGATGAACAAACTAGTAAGTACGTACTACTATAATTCATATTATATTTCATTAACAGGACATCTGTATCTCAGCCGTGAAAGAAAAAGACATTGAAGCTAAGCTTAAGGTCACCGTGGCTGAATGGAGCGCTCGTGATCTCACGTTCGGCAACTTCAAGAACCGCGGTGAGCTGCTGCTTCGAGGCGACAACACGACCGAGATCATCGGTCTGATGGAAGACAGCTTGATGGTTCTGGGATCTCTCATGAGCAACAGGTATAAACTTAACTGGTTTCCTACTAGAATTCCAACCGTCTTTACAGGAATGCCATATTTAAGCAAAAGTCCTCAGTTAAGGCTCTGGTCTTATTGGAATTCAGGCCCAGTCTAATAATATTATGCACAAAATCTGTCATGAATCAGTTATCAGGCTCTCAACTTGTAGCTCATCTTCTTCTTCTCAAGTCACTTTGTACACTAGTCCAGTCCTGTACTGCACACAGGCTCTGGATGTTTGTAGTAACAATTTAACATCACACACACTTAAAAACCTAGTTCAAGTAATACCAATATTAATGATAATCATTGTGTGCTTTTTCCAGGTACAATGCTCCATTCAAGAAGAACATCCAGCAATGGGTGCAGAACCTGTCCAACACCAGTGAGATCATAGAGCAATGGATGCAGGTCCAGAACCTGTGGGTCTACCTAGAGGCTGTCTTTGTGGGCGGAGACATCGCCAAGCAGCTACCAAAGGTATGTTTTTCTATCTGTTTATGTTTATGTTTGTGTGTGTGTGTGTATGTGGGTTTGTGTGTCTTTCCATCTGTTGCAATCCAAAAGCAGTAAGATCATAGAACAATGGATGCAGGTTCAGAACGATTTGGTCTACCGAGAGGCTGTCTGTGTGGGTGGAGACATATCGCCAAACAGCTACCTAAGGTTTGTCAGTCTATGTGTCTGTCTGTCTGTTTGTCTGTCTGTCTGTGTGTTTGTGTGTCTGTTTGTCTGTCTGTCTGACTGACTGTATGTCCAATCACAGGGAGATCTTCGAGCAGTGGATGCAGGACCAGAACTTGTGGGTCTACTTTGAAGCTGTCTTTGTGGGTGGAAATGTATGCCAGTCTGTCTGCCTTTGTATGGTCTGTTGGTATGTATGTTTGTCTGACACAAGTGGTTCTCTTATATTGACTAGTCTTTGGTGAAGATCATGATGAGAGCACATGAGAACACCATTATGGTGAAGTGCTATGTTGGAGATGAGACTATGGGACAAGGTCTACATCCCAATGAGTTCAATCATCTCACAATTATTTCTTTCTTTACCATCTTGTAGGAAGCCAAGCGGTTCTCCAACATTGACAAGTCTTGGGTGAAGATCATGGTCAGAGCCCATGAGAACACCAACGTGGTGCAATGCTGTGTTGGAGATGAGACTATGGGACAACTCCTGCCTCATCTTCTGGAACAACTGGAGCTTTGCCAGAAATCTCTCACTGGGTAAGATTGAAATATTTCCAACTAATCCCACTGAAAGTTTAATGGTTAATCCTGTATTTATGTACCTAATGGTTTATTGAATGCAAGCAAACTGTCCAACTCTTCTCATTAAAGAGAACCACACATGAAAGAGAAATGCTGATCCTAGAATGAAGCATAAGGATCTTGAATGTCATCTGACAATGATAATAATGACGACATCTCTACAACATTAGAGATAATCCAAAGTAGAAAGTATTTTCTCTCCTGAATTTCTTTGCCAGATATACATATATCTTGAGATATACTGTTGTTTCCCAATTGTATCTTGATATATAATGTAATGTTGTACCCCCATTCTTCTACATATTCGACCCTGCACTGCTTTAGATACTTGGTCAAGTTCAGACTTGGCTCAGCTCAGCTCAACTCTAGGCTCAGCTCCTCTGTGTCTTTGACAACACCAGGACAGTCTATGAAATATATATTTGTATTACTTAATTCCCTTGCAGATATCTAGAGAAGAAGCGTCTGTTGTTCCCTCGGTTCTTTTTCGTGTCCGACCCTGCGTTTCTTGAGATCCTTGGTCAAGCCTCAGATTTGCACACCATCCAGGCTCACCTCTTGTCACATCTTTGACAACACCAAGACCATCCATTGAATAGTGTTTTCTTCTAACCCTAGGTTTTTGTTCCTTTTTAGCTCATCCGGCCCGAAGGGCCCGATGAGCTTATGCCATGCCGTTGCGTCCGTCGGTCGTCCGTCCGTCCTTCCGTCCTTCCGTCCTTCCGTCCGTCCGTCCTTCCGTCCGTCCGTCCGTCCACAGTTTTCAAAATGCTTCTTCTTCGTTATTTTTCAACCGATTTTGATTCTGATTGTTTCATAAGATAGGGCTAGGAGGGGGATTTAAAACTTCTACACAGAATTTTGAAATTTTTCTCCATTAATTAATTATGGTAATTTATGCAAATTTATTCCAAAAATCACAAAAAATGCTTCTACTCCTTCATTTCTCGACCGATTTTGATTTGGTTTGCTTTATCTGGTAGAGCTAACATATGCAAATTTATTCAAAAAATCACAAAAAATGCTTCTTCTCCTTCATTTCTCGACCGATTTTGATTTGGTTTGCTTTATCTGGTAGAGCTAACTTTGGTACACTAAACTTCTACACAGAATTTTGAAATTTTTTTCCATTAATTAATTATGGTAATTTATGCAAATTTATTCCAAATATCACAAAAAATGCTTCTTCTCCTTCATTTCTCGACCGATTTTGATTTGGTTTGCTTTATCTGGTAGAGCTAACTTTGGTACACTAAACTTCTACACAGAATGTTGAAATTTTTCTCCATTAATTAATTATGGTAATTTATGCAAATTTATTCAAAAAATCACAAAAAATGCTTCTTCTCCTTCATTTCTCGACCGATTTTGATTTGGTTTGCTTTATCTGGTAGAGCTAACTTTGGTACACTAAACTTCTACACAGAATTTTGAAATTTTTCTCCATTAATTAATTATGGTAATTTTTTATTTATTTATTTATTTATTTTTTATTTTTTATTTATTTATTTATTTTTATTTATTTTTATTTTATAAAAAAAAAAAAAAAATTTTGGTTATTTTGTTTACATTTTTAAAATTTATTTATTATTATTTTTATTTATTATTATTTTTTTTTTTCCCCATGTCCCTTCTGGGGCGTCAAATTTATATTTTTTTTGCTCTAATTAAAAAAATTAAAAAAATTTATGTCCCTTCCAGGGCAGTTTTTGACCAGTTGAAAAGTGTACCACATGAAATTTGCGATATTTGATGTTGCGAGATGCCGGATGAGCGCTACGTCATTGACGTTCTGGTTAAATTTCCTTACAGATATCTTGAGAAGAAGCGTCTGTTGTTCCCTCGGTTCTTCTTCGTGTCTGACCCTGCATTGCTCGAGATCCTTGGTCAAGCCTCAGATTCACACACCATCCAGGCTCACCTCTTGTCCATCTTTGACAACACCAAGACCGTACGCTTCCACGAGAAGAATTACGACAGCATCCTAGCTGTCGTCTCGTCAGAAGGAGAGGTGGTGGATGTAAGTTTTGGGCTTACTGTCTTTCTTTGGGTTGTGGATGAGAGTAATGGATCCTCTTTTCTAAAGTTGTGCTTGTTCTGATTAGCATTTACATTGTAGAAGCTTCAGACATCTGATTTCATTGATGGACAGTGTCCCTTCTGTCATAGGTTAAACTCATGTTAAAATTCATTCTTACAATTCACTACTTGATATTTTCAACAATGGATCAGAATCAATGACTTAAAATACAGTAAATATTAATTATGTGAAAAAAAAGAAGTTTTAATCATTTTTTAAATGGGACACTATCTAAAACATAATTTAATATGAATGTTCATATTAATTGCATACACAGTGCTGTAGTGTCCAGTGTTCTGATGTGTTGATATTGAGTAGAGGAAAAGAGATATACGGTAATTATCACCTGTCTGTTCTTTAGTAAAGTCAGAAAAGGAGAACTGTTGCTCCATGTCATTTGAATGCTCCATTCCTTATCAGCAGATACATTGCCATAATGACCATCATCTCAGTATGATATCATGATTATTTAAGTTTAATTGCTTTTCATTGATTTGTTTTCCCAAATACATTTGCCTCGCAGCTTGATAAACCTGTCTTGGCAGCTGGTAATGTAGAGCTGTGGTTGATGAACCTGATGGTAACCGCCCAGCGATCTCTCCACAGCGTCATCCGCACAGCAGCCATGGCCGTTCAGGACTCCATTGACATCATTGAATTCCTCAACTCCTATCAGGCTCAGGTAAAATATAATTATATTATTTATAGATTATCATTAAATGTTTGGTAATCCCTCTAAAATATATTATTGGGACACCCTGTGTCCAATGACTTCCATCCAAAAGTACAATGCAGACCTGAATTAACGCTCTCAAAGAATACATTGTACTTGGTTTATTTCAGATTGGCCTGCTTGGAATCCAGATGATCTGGAACCCTTATGCCAATGAAGCCCTGACCAATACCAATGGTCTCTGAAAGGCGTATACATCCCTGCAAGATATATCATATTTCAGAGCCTAAAATTTACTCTCTGCCCTTTAATTTGCAACAATATGACTATAATCAAACGTTCCACGCTTTGTTCAAGATCGGCCTTCTCGGAATCCAGATGATCTGGAACTGTGATGCCCAGGATGCCTTGACCAATGCCAAGTACGACCATAACGTGTGTTTCATTTCATCGCAAGATGTCCCATATAGCACAAATCATTATCAATTCTCTTTGTTTTGTTTAATATTTAATGACCCAATATTCCATACTTTGTTACAGATCGGCCTGCTTGGAATCCAGATGATCTGGACGCGTGATGCCCAGGAGGCCCTGACCAACGCCAAATACGACCGCAAGGTGATGCAGCAGACCAACCAGGGATTTCTGGAGCTACTCAACCTCCTCATCGCCCAGACCACTCGTAACCTCACCAAGGTGGAACGGCGCAAGTTCGAAACGCTCATCACCATCCATGTTCATCAGAGGGACATCTTTGATGACTTGGTAAGAAAACTTTCTTTTTATCCTTGATGAATGTAATTATCAGGCTAAATGAATTAGTTCTTGGTGTTTTTTTATACTGAGAACACTGTCACCACATTTTTGCTGAATAGGTAGAAGCATTATATATATGAATAAGTTACTGAGGGTTTCTTTATCATGATTTCTTATAATCTATTTCTTTTCTTTACCTTCATCGCACTTGTTTATGGACATCAAGATATCCATTCTTTTCTTTCTTTAACTTCAATTCAGGTGCGCATGCACATCAAGACTCCAGCTGACTTTGAGTGGCTGAAGCAGTGCCGCTTCTACTTCAACGAGGACAGCGACAAGATGATCGTGTCCATCACCGATGTGGACTTCATCTATCAGAATGAGTTCCTCGGATGCACAGAGCGTCTGGTTATCACCCCACTTACTGACAGGTAAGGTTCTAACTGATTATTAAATGACTGGTTTGTTTCCCGGACAAGCCCCCATATGTAACATACTAGATGGACAGCGACAAGATGGACTTCACCTATCAGAATGAGTTCCTTGGATGCACAGAGCGTCTTGTTATCACCCCACTTACTGCTCTATCTGATTGTAAAATAAAAGGCTTGGGGTCCTGGACAAGCCCCCGCATGTAACATACTAGCTTTTGGACGTGGTGTGGCATATTGATAGAGCATGTGCTCTCCAATGAGTAGGATCCCCAGTTTAAATCCAGTGTAATGTCTGTCGCGTTTATTCTTTATCCGCAATTGCTGCTTTATGCCAAGGTGTTAAAAAAAAAAATTCTTTGTGTGTCTGCAGATGTTACATCACCCTATCCCAGGCCCTGGGTATGAGCATGGGTGGTGCCCCGGCCGGCCCCGCTGGGACAGGCAAGACAGAGACCACCAAGGACATGGGGCGGTCACTGGGCAAGTACGTGGTGGTCTTCAACTGCTCTGACCAGATGGACTACAGAGGACTGGGAAGAATTTACAAAGGTCAGTCTTGATAAGTTTTTTTTGTATAACTTCACATTTTAGGTGATGTAGAATTCAATATCACAGTCTACATTCAGGTTCGACTCAATAGACCGCTTCTGTAATGTATGCAAATAATATGCGTATGGCAAGCTTAACAATAGTAACTAGGTCCGGCAAGCTAAGTTTGCCGGAGCTTGCCGGACCTAGTTACTATTATTAAGCTTGCCAACGGGGAGTCTGACGTCATACGCATATTATTTGCATACATTACAGAAGCGGTCTATTGACCTTCATGTACTGTCTGAAGTGTCTGAACTGATATTTGTATGAAAACTTTCCTTCCTCCTTTTGTAATTATTTTCATTTTCATTCACATCTTGCCTAGTCTGGTAGCTGGGGTTGCTTTGATGAGTTCAGCTGTCTCGATTTGCCTGTGCTTTTGGTGGCAGCACCTCAAAACACATCGTAACATCAATTTGCTTGTTTTTTCTTGTTCCTTTCAGGTTTGGCCCAGTCTGGGAGCTGGGGTTGTTTTGACGAGTTCAACCGTATTGACCTCCCCGTGCTCTCCGTGGCGGCGCAACAGATTTCCATCGTCCTCGCAGCCAAGAAGGAAAGGAAGAAGCAGTTCATCTTCACCGATGGAGATATGGTGGATCTCAACCCAGAGTTTGGTCTCTTCCTCACCATGGTACGATAATCATAGACAATTTTTAATTGCAAGTGCACCTTAATTTTGAATAATTTTACTGCATAATGATCATCAAAGTTCTATTATTTTTGTCTTTTTTTTTGGTTATGAATAAATGAATATCCACATTAAAGGGACTTAGTAACATTGTCTAAATCCTCAAAACTTACTTGGAACTCTAGTGGTTCTCTCATACCCTATAATAATAATATTAACAATAAAAACACGGGACGGCTATTGGTTTTTCAAATTTCCATTTCTTTCAAAGATATTTACGATTGAAGTGTGTCTATATGAAATTGTCTACGGGATAATTTCATCCATGTACATAGTAAGTGCAATGAGTTAGTGAATTTCACTTTGCTCTTTTGCTCATATCTCAGCCAAAAAACATCCAACTAACGTGAAATTTTCACACATTACTTTGTGGACATATCATGGAGATGAGGTGGATCTCAACCCTGAGTTTGATTTTTCCCTCACCATGGTACAATAACAATAAATGATCTTGGATTTCTAAGTGCATATTGATTTTTGAGTAAATAATTTTGATATTTAAGAGGAAATGATTTGGAATTTGTTTAGGCTAAATGTTTAGAATACACATATAGATAAACAAGTGGCCAAGTGTCACTCCGTGACGCCTCAGTAATCACAACTGAAGTTAGCAAACATAGCGATAAGTTTTGGCGAGAGAGTATCTTTGCGGCCCGCGCACTGTGTAAGTTACGTCCATAGATGTACAGTGACTCTAGCTTCCGCTAATTTCAATTTCATGCAATGCGTACATTCGTAGGGTCCTGTATATTTATAGTAATAACTTGCGCTTTGAATCGTAGGGGTGCACGTATTGTCGCATAATTTACAAATAATTTACGTACAAACATATGTGTGATTGACTCGTCAAACAGTTTTCCCGCGATCGGGATGTATAGCGCAATATGGATTTAGACGAGACAGAGAGTGGAAATGTTTCAGCAATTTCTTCTACTGCGAAATATATCAGATTAGTAACTATCTATTGACTATCAAATGATCTTTTCTTGGATTATCAATTGGTTCTAGAACCCTGGTTATGCAGAGAACCTGAAGATCAACTTCCGATCGGTAGCCATGATGGTGCCCTACCAACAGATCATCAGTGTCACTAATATAAATATCACTAACTGTCAACAACTATTGATTATCTATCAGATCAGTTGACTATCTATTGACTATCAAATGATCTTCTATTGACCATCTATCTTTATTAGAACCCTGGTTATGCCGGACGACAGGAGTTGCCAGAGAACCTCAAGATCAACTTCCGAGCGGTAGCCATGATGGTGCCCTACCAACAGATCATCAGTGTCACTAATATAAATATCACTAACTGTCACTAACTATTGATTATCTATCAGATCAGTTGACTATCTATTGACTATCAAATGATCATCTATTGACTATCTATCTTTATTAGAACCCTGGTTATGCCGGACGACAGGAGTTGCCAGAGAACCTCAAGATCAACTTCCGAGCGGTAGCCATGATGGTGCCCTACCAACAGATCATCAGTGTCACTAATATAAATATCACTAACTGTCACTAACTATTGATTATCTATCAGATCAGTTGACTATCTATTGACTATCAAATGATCATCTATTGACTATCTATCTTTATTAGAACCCTGGTTATGCCGGACGACAGGAGTTGCCAGAGAACCTCAAGATCAACTTCCGAACGGTAGCCATGATGGTGCCCTAGATCATCAGTGTCACTAATATAAATATCACTAACTGTCACTAACTATTGATTATCTATCAGATCAGTTGACTATCTATTGACTATCTATCTTTATTAGAACCCTGTGGCCATATTCATAAAAGCCCGATAGCCTATCTGTCAGCTAGGCCTTATCTCCTTGCCAAACTGCCAGTTTGGACGATAACTAGCGGGGAACTCACACAACTCGCTTGGGTGATCACCTTTGTTTTCACAAACCAGTGCACAACACACACGTGCATAGATATGTCTTTAGTAACGTGTGTAGATTTTGCACGCTGTCTATGCCCTTACCATATCGACCAATCAACGAGCGTCTAAGCCCTGTAATACAATAGCCGTTTAAAATCTTCGTAGCGGGTTGCTAAATCGTAATTCAAGAAGCACTGCTAACCATACCGATAACAAGCTAACAACTCGGATGATCTAATTTATTCATCGTGGCTGTCATGGTAACATTCCATCTGTTGCAAGTTTGTTTGACATCGCATAAAAGCGCAGTTTACTCGAACGTGTGAATGAACAAATTGTTCCTTATTGTTCCAATCATAAAAGCGTCTTATGTGTTCTACAACGTGATGCAGTAAGGGGGAGGGGGTAGTAGAACATAATTGTCTTATCTGGGGTAAACGGGGGGGGGGGGGGGGGGGCGGTAACTTGTGTCCAAAACAAAAAGCTTGCTATAATTCCTAAATGTAAGGGTGTTACTGTAGATATGAGCGTGAGTAGGAATTATGTTTTTTTTCGGGGCGGGGGGGGGGGGGGGGGGGGGGGAGGGATCACGCGTAAGCACATGTTTGCATAGCCACCCCAATGAAGTAAAACCAAATACATCTCCCTCCTCATTACGATCAAGCTCCGCCATGCACGCTTATAATATGATAGCATGACAAGGGAAACTATTCAATTGCAGTGAAAACAGAAACGAAATTGCATTAAATAGTATTATATATAGATAGATTCATCAAAACAGAATTGTAATCACATAAAATCAATCCGACCTGCAAAAGTAAGCTAATATGTCACAAAAAGGACAAATAAAGGCAAATTACTCTCCAGATAAAAACATGTAATTTAAGCTGATAAAAGATGTTATTGCTGAAGTACAAGGATGCTAGGGCAAACACGGAAAAGTATGTTACTTGGGGAACTATTTTGAACTAACATCACGCTATCATAAAAAAATCTCTAATATCCCTTATTCGAATATTCCCCTTGCCATGTTCACGACCGCGCCACACGCATATACACACAAAAACCGGGCAGATTGTTACTTGCTAGCAATTTAGAGGTACATCAGAGTACCTCTAAATTTTTGGTCCAGTGTCGCTAAAATTTGTCCTATCTGGCTTTGGTGAATAAGAAAAAAATAGCTGGGTGTTAGGTCGTCATTCAACTTCACGCCTTTGTTGTAAGTCCAACAAAGCTCTATTCAGAACTTCCCGCATAAATAGATTTCAATGCATTTAGTCGGCACCGCATATCTATTGTTGTAATTGTTCGCATTTCGACTAACAATGTCGTGGAATACCAAATGCTTGTGGAATTTAGACAGATGGGTTGTCATGCTAGGCCAGGCCTTGACTACGATAGCGAATTTAGCCTATCGGCCTTTTGTGAATACCAGTTAAGCCTAGCGGACATCGAAATCGTAATTTGATCAACCAACTAGCTTATCGGGGTTTTATGAATATGGCCACTGGTTATGCCGGACGTCAGGAGTTGCCAGAGAACCTCAAGATAAACTTCCGAGCGGTAGCCATGATGGTGCCCTACCAACAGATCATCAGTGTCACTAATATAAATATCACTAACTGTCACTAACTATTGACTATCTATCAGATCAGTTGACTATCTATTGACTTTCAAATGATCTTCTATTGACTATCTATCTTTATTAGAACCCTGGTTATGCCGGACGTCAGGAGTTGCCAGAGAACCTGAAGATCAACTTCCGAGCGGTAGCCATGATGGTGTCCTACCAACAGATCATCAGTGTCACTAATATAAATATCACTAACTGTCACTAACTATTGATTATCTATCAGATCAGTTGACTATCTATTGACTATCAAATGATCTTCTATTGACTATCTATCTTTATTAGAACCCTGGTTATGCCGGACGACAGGAGTTGCCAGAGAACCTCAAGATCAACTTCCGAACGGTGGCCATGATAGTACCCGACCAACAGATCATCAGTGTCACTAATATAAGTATCAGTAACTGTCACTAACTATTGATTATCTATCAGATCAGTTGACTATCCATTGACTATCTATCTTTATTAGAACCCTGGTTATGCCGGACGTCAGGAGTTGCCAGAGAACCTCAAGATCAACTTCCGAACGGTGGCCATGATGGTACCCGACCAACAGATCATCAGTGTCACTAATATAAATATCACTAACTGTCACAAACTATTGATTATCTATCAGATCAGTTGACTATCTATTGACTATCTTTCTTTATTAGAACCCTGGTTATGCCGGACGTCAGGAGTTGCCAGAGAACCTCAAGATCAACTTCCGAACGGTGGCCATGATAGTACCCGACCAACAGATCATCAGTGTCACTAATATAAGTATCAGTAACTGTCACTAACTATTGATTATCTATCAGATCAGTTGACTATCCATTGACTATCTATCTTTATTAGAACCCTGGTTATGCCGGATGTCAGGAGTTGCCAGAGAACCTCAACATCAACTTCCGAACGGTGGCCATGATGGTACCCGACCAACAGATCATCAGTGTCACTAATATAAATATCACTACCGTATTTGTCGGTGTATTAACCGCACCTTTTTTCTCAAAAAAAAGCTCCAAAAAGGGGGGAGCGGTTAATACACGGAGATAGGAAAATTGTACACGCAAATTGCCTAGCCAGCGCCGGGCCTTTATACGATGCGGTTAATACACGGAGATAAGATTCACAAGTGACCAAAGTCCACCTCAGCAAGGCATTCATACTCATACGATGCACGGAAAATACAAGCATATTCCCCCCAAAACAAGTCATGCAGTGTCTTTTATGTTTCTCTTTTACCTCTTCCTAAATATTGCTCGTTGTTGCTGCGAAAGCAGCTTTGAAGATTCACGATCATTGCTTCGATCTTAGTACGAATCCTAACATGCACCCGGCCGCGCGACTGGCACTTGGCCGAGCATGCAGGCGGGGATTCTCTTTCCCGACCCCGGCCCCCGGCCGCCGATGCTCCAATACAGCCCGCCATATCACTCATATACTTTGCGTGCAGGTTATCGGGTCTATTTTGTTACGCGAGATCCATCCGCCGGGGATTTCCCCAATTCCCGGCGGATGGATCTCGCGTAACAAAATAGACCCATAACCTTCACGCAAAGTGTATGAGTGATATGGCGGGCTATCGGAGCATTTGTTTAGTACCGGGCGGACTGGATGTCAACGTTTGAGAATCGTTTCATCCATGTCGACGATCGACGACGATCGTATGCCGTATTACTCGCTATTATTACTTACTATTTCTGAAACAGTTTTCAAGAGTAGATTCAACATAATTTGAACTAGAAAGAAGGAATAACATTAAGGTACATTTTTTTTTAAATCTCCGTTCTGATTGTTTTATTGGTGAAATCTTCGTTTTGTTGTCTAACGTTTTATGTAGTCCCATGTGTAGTGATCCGTGTGGCAAATTCAACAGAAGTTATAGATTCTTCTGCTGTGAAGAAGGCCTGATAATTTTCTTTATTTACTTCGGAGACTTCAGTAAATAAAACAAAATTCATATGCAAAAATTCTCTGATAGATAAGCTATTTTTGGTACCTTTCCTAAGAAAATGCTGACCATCTAAAGACTAAAAATCAAGAATTATACTATCAAATATTTTTTTTTTTCATGGAAAAACGGCCAAAGTTGGGGGTGCGGTTAATACATCGGAGCGGTTAATACACCGACAAATACGGTAACTGTCACAAACTATTGATTATCTATCAGATCAGTTGACTATCTATTGACTATCTTTCTTTATTAGAACCCTGGTTATGCCGGACGTCAGGAGTTGCCAGAGAACCTCAAGATCAACTTCCGAACGGTGGCCATGATGGTGCCCGACCAACAGATCATCAGTGTCACTAATATAAATATCAGTAACTGTCACTAACTATTGATTATCTATCAGATCAGTTGACTATCTATTGACTATCTATCTTTATTAGAACCCTGGTTATGCCGGACGTCAGGAGTTGCCAGAGAACCTCAAGATCAACTTCCGAACGGTGGCCATGATGGTGCCCTACCAACAGATCATCAGTGTCACTAATTTAATTATCACTAACTGTCACTAACTATTGATTATCTATCTGATCAGTTGACTATCTATTGACTATCTATCTTTTTTAGAACCCTGGTTATGCCGGACGTCAGGAGTTGCCAGAGAACCTCAAGATCAACTTCCGAACGGTGGCCATGATGGTGCCCGACCAACAGATCATCAGTGTCACTAATATAAATATCAGTAACTGTCACTAACTATTGATTATCTATCAGATCAGTTGACTATCTATTGACTATCTATCTTTATTAGAACCCTGGTTATGCCGGACGTCAGGAGTTGCCAGAGAACCTCAAGATCAACTTCCGAACGGTGGCCATGATGGTGCCCTACCAACAGATCATCAGTGTCACTAATTTAATTATCACTAACTGTCACTAACTATTGATTATCTATCAGATCAGTTGACTATCTATTGACTATCTATCTTTTTTAGAACCCTGGTTATGCCGGACGTCAGGAGTTGCCAGAGAACCTCAAGATCAACTTCCGAACGGTGGCCATGATGGTGCCCGACCGACAGATCATCATCAGGGTCAAGCTGGCTAGCTGTGGTTTCATGGAGAACATCATCCTGGCCAGGAAGTTCTACACCCTCTACAAACTCTGCGAAGAACAGCTTACCAAACAGGTAACAAATAGCAAATTCTAGGAAAACTCTATGAAAAAGAAATAAATGAATAAAAAACGTAGTATATAAGAAGAAAATTACTGATTTATACTGAATAGCTAAGGTTCTCGTTGAGTTCATAATCCTGGCCAGAAATGTCTACAGTCTACAGGTAACTTTTAGGAAGAAATTAGGTAACTAACATTTTAAATTTTGCAAAATTACTAGCATAGCTTTGCAAAATAACCGTATCCTAGCAAGATAATTCTTCATGCTTAAAAAACATTCTAACTGCGGTTCTTTTCAACAAGCCACACTATCACTCAAGCTTATTTTGTTTCACATTTGATCGTCATCTTCACTCCACGTTCAATACAACTTTGGTCTGTGCAACATCCTGTCCATGCTGCGTACACTCAGAGCAGCGAAGATAGACAAACCCAGACAAAATTGTGATCATTATGCCATAGAGACATTCTAGCTGCTATTTTGAACAAGCTGATATATCACTCTTACTTATTTTGTTTCACATTTGATCATCCCCTCTTCTCTAGGTTCACTATGACTTTGGTCTGCGCAACATCCTGTCCGTGCTGCGTACCCTCGGAGCATCAAAGAGAGCCAACCCAGACGACAGTGAGAACACCATCGTCATGAGGGTCCTCCGGGACATGAACCTCTCCAAGCTGGTGGATGAAGACGAGCCCCTGTTCCTGTCGCTCATCAACGATCTGTTCCCCGGCATCGTCCTGGACAAGGCTGGCTATCCCGAGCTGGAAACGGCTATCAGCATGAGAGTAGAAGAAGCTGGACTTGTCAACCACCCACCGTGGAGTCTCAAACTCATTCAGGTAAGACTTTCTGCCTTCATCTTCTGATAATTGAACTTAATCTCACAATTTACTCTTGCTCTGGCTAGCAAGAGTTGAAGACAGCTTGACTTCATTGATGATCTGTTCCCTGTATTGTGTTGGAAAAAGCTGGTTACCCCGAGTTGGAGACGTGCAACCTGATGAAAGCCATGACGAACTGTCTGTGGATGAAGAAATCAACCACATTTTATTGAAAGATTGATGATGAAAATTAATGAATCTATCAAATATGTGCTCGATATTTCAGTTGTTTGAGACCCAGCGTGTGCGCCACGGCATGATGGCCCTAGGCCCCAGCGGTGCAGGCAAGACGTGCTGCATCCACAACCTGATGAAAGCCATGTCCGACACCGGCGAACCTCACAAGGAGATGAGGATGAACCCCAAGGCCATCACCGCCCCTCAGATGTTTGGCCGACTGGACGTCGCAACCAACGACTGGACAGACGGGATCTTCTCCACCCTCTGGAGGAGGACCCTGAGGACCAAGAAGGGTAAGATGGTCGGCTAAGGAAAAGAAGGGCCCCAAGCCTTTTTTTGTGCTTGGGAGATAATTACGTTTAAAGTCTGAAAGCCATGTAGAAACCAAATGCAGCTCTCTTTGATATTTGATGAATATTCCAAAGATTAGACGTTTTGCATCAAATAGAGGAGGCTTCGGCCTACAAGATAGTATGCAGAACTTAATTCTGCCAAAAATTGACCTAACACTCTTCTCACTCTCAACTGGCAAGAAGATGAAGTATGTTAAAATAAGAATGGTATGACTTATTTGATTCAGGGCACCACACTCTAAATTGAACATCAGGATGTGAGACTTTAGTGGTACATGTATATTGATTCAGCTTTCGTAAGTTCTCAATTTGGTGGATGCCATCTGGATTGAGAAATCTTAACAGCCTGCTGGACAACAACACGACGTTGACCCAAGCCAACGGTCAAGCAAGGATATTCTGGATTCATGTTGGACAACGATAATATTTACTCATTTATCATGCTGATTGTTTTTCTGCTAACTGTTGCACAGGTGACCATATATGGCTTGTGCTGGACGGGCCGGTGGACGCCATCTGGATCGAGAACCTCAACAGCGTGCTGGACGACAACAAGACGTTGACCCTGGCCAACGGCGACCGCATCCCAATGGCTCCTAACTGCAAGATCGTCTTTGAGCCGCACAACATCGACAACGCCTCGCCTGCCACTGTCTCTCGCAACGGCATGGTCTACATGAGCAGCTCTGCCCTGGACTGGAGACCCATTCTTGGAGTAAGTGAAACAAATATATGTTATTGCTTTCTTTAATAGTTGATTATTTAGTGTGATTAAATGCCAAAGGCTCGTAACATAGTCTTTGAGATGTATAACATTGACAGTACCAAAGTTTTTAAAACCCTTTCATTACATCTGTGTTTATTATATCATTTCATTGAAAACATGTCATTGCTCTGGCACAGTGAACGATGTCAATTAAGAGAGAAGCCCTAGGTATTAAAAGGAAAAATAAAATATCTTTTTAATAAAAGACACCCGGCCGTGCACATACTGTCATTCCAGCTTCCCATCAAATTCATTGTTGAGTTAAAATAAAATCAAAGTAAAGTTTCAAGGGAAATAAATCCTGTTTAAAGAATGGATTCATACAAATATGATAATGAAAGAAGAAATATTATTAAAGCATTTTAAAACATTTTAATTTAATTGCAGATGAGCAGTTTTTTATACCAGTGCTGAATTGCTACAAAAAAAACAACAACACTATCACAACTTCAATAATTATGATATTAACTAATATATTAATGATTATACAACAAAATGTAACTTTCCTTTGTTTTGTTTTGTCTTCCCAGGGTTGGTTGATGAGTAGGAACATATCCGAGGCCGAGACTCTGAGGAGCCTGTTCGATGCGTCGTATCAAGCCATCCTGCAGTACGCCAGCCAGAGCCTGATCTTCAAAATGAACGTCTTGGAATGCATGATCATCACCCAAGTAAGTCTTTGTAAAAGGATGAGCCCTTTCCATATTGTATATATGATGACACGCGCAGTACCCTGGGGTACCGTTGTACCCCGGTATCCCGCGTTGTGTAGCGCCATCTTGTGTTCACCCGAAGTACAACCGTACCGCAGAGCAAATATGGACGCCGCTGGTGTATTGCGTTGTGCATGAAAAAAAAAGATGACAAAGAATGCCCAAGGGTTGTTTTCCAACATGGAGAGGGTGTGAATCATCCATGTCATGTGGAGTGTGGGACCTCTGATGGACCTTGAAGGCAGTCCTAAATATGAGGAGTTTATAAGGAATAGAAGATAATGATAACATTTTCTCTTCCTTTTTATTGGCCATCAACCTTCTTAAAGGACTGATCCCCAAAAAGGATGACAAGGACGCCCAAGGCTTGTCTGCTATTCACTTGGAGAGGGTCTACATCTTCTGCACCATGAGGAGTGTGGGCACTCTTCCAAAGCTCAATAATGATACTAAACTTGTATTTTCTCTTCTTGACGTGTAGGCTATCAACCTGCTGAAGGGACTGATCCCCAAGAAGGATGACAAGGATGCCCAAGGCTTGTCCGCTATTCACCTGGAGAGGGTCTACATCTTCTGCACCATGTGGAGCGTGGGCGCTCTGCTCGAGCTGGAAGACAGAGCCAAGATGGAAGAGTTCATCCGGAGCAACGATGAGATCAAACTCAACCTGCCCGAGCTCCCAGCTGGCTCGGACCACACCATGTTTGACTACTACGTGGACAATGATGGTAAGTGTTTTCCATTCATTCTGTAGATATGAATTATTTAATGGATGTAATTGATAAGTGAAACGGATACTTGTTTAAATTAGTAGGACTGAAACAAAAACATGCTTCTGTAGTCATAACGTAGATGTAGTGATGGCTTATCCGTGTGCTGTTGTTTTAGCATTGCAAGGCATCTTGGACTCACTGGGATTGAAGAATGATGCTTCTGTAGTCATGTAGATGTAATGATGACTGATGCATGTACCTGTGTTGTTTGTTTTGCGCTGCTAGGCAATTGGTCTCACTGGCATAAGCATATGGAGGAGTGGATTTATCCACCTGATTCAACCCAAGAGTATGGCTCCATCTTGGTGCCTAACATGGACAATATCACAACTTGTGTAATTTTTTTAAATGACTTTCACTTGTAATTTTTGTGTTGCTAGGCAACTGGTCTCACTGGGATAAGCGTGTGGAGGAGTGGATCTACCCATCTGATTCGACCCCGGAGTACGGCTCTATCCTGGTGCCCAACGTGGACAACGTCAGAACTGACTTCCTGATTCAGACCATTGCAAAGCAGTCGAAGGTGAGTCTGTTTTTTTTTTACTCATTTTTGTTTTTATAGGTGGATGAAAACATTAATTGCCTAAATCTATGCATTTCTCTGCACAAAAATATAAAGACAACAAAAATTATAATAATGGTCATTTGATATAGCACTATTTATGTGAGTATTATATCGCTTTTTATTATTAATAATTAAAAGTGCGCAGTTCATTTTTTAAAATTAAGAGCAAATACCTCAGAGGCTTATTTCCAATTTATTTATATTTTGATGACCACCACCATCATTACTAATTAAAAGAACATGCGACTTAACATTTTGCTGCTCCCCACTATTCCTACACACAGGCTGTGCTACTGATTGGTGAGCAGGGAACAGCGAAGACTGTGATGATCAAGGGTTACATGGACAAATACAACCCAGAGTTGCACATGGCCAAGAGCTTCAACTTCTCCTCTGCCACCACCCCAATGATGTTCCAGGTGAGTCAGTGAATTGTTTTTTTTGTAAATATCAAACTTATTTTCAATCCATTTACTTCGGGGACTGGTTAGATCATGTTTATGTGAGGTACCATCACAGAAAGGAACCATGTCCCCATAACATAAAGATATATGATTAATCATACGATCAATTGACTTGATTGATTGTATCAATAATTGTACGATCAATCATGTGATTGTATGATTAATAGTTAATCTTTATGTAACGGTGCCCCGGTATACCAGTTTCTCATTATAGGCTTTTATTGTTTACTGAATATGCCACATTTTGAATTTGTAACCACTATAAACAAAAATATAGGCTCTAATTGTTTGTTGAATATGCCACACTTTGCAAAATACAAATAACATCAATTAGTTGATTATATTATTAATTGTAAATATGTATGTAACATGGCACGAGTATACCAGATTCTCATTACAGGCTTTTATTGTTTACTGAATATGCCACATTCTAGCTGGTGTGATGTTTAAGTGTTTATACATGTATATACAAATAAAACATTTGATTACCTACATTGTAGCTGTAATATGGCTTGAATTTGATTTCAGAGAACCATTGAGAGCTACGTGGACAAGCGTGTTGGTAACACCTACGGTCCTCCCGCTGGCAAGAAGATGACAGTCTTTGTTGATGACATCAACATGCCCGTCATCAATGAGTGGGGAGACCAGGTAAATGTTTATTTATAATGGGGCTGATGTTGATCGAGTTGATGATGATAATGTGGAATGGCGGTGATGATGAGGAAGATGATGATGATGATGGTGATGTTGGTAATGATGATGATACTAATGATGGTGATGACGATGATGTTGATGAGGATGATGATGATGGTGGTGATGATGATGGTGATGATGGTGATGATGATGATGATGATGATGATGATGATGATGATGATGATGATGATGATGATGATGATGATGATGATGATGATGATGATGATGATGATGATGATGATGATGATAAATGGGTTGATGATGATGAAGAGGACAATGATGATGATTATGATGATAATAGTGACATTGATAATGATAATAGGGAGGGTAATTGTGATTGTTATGATGATGATGATGATGATAATGATAATAATGGCAAGTGATGATGATGATGATTTATGATGACAGGGAAGATGAGATAATGGAACTTTTTCTATTCTAATGTTTAGGTCACTAACGAGATCGTACGTCAGATAATGGAGTTCAGTGGTTTCTACAATCTGGAGAAGCCCGGAGACTTCACCATCATCGCCGACATCCAGATGATGTCTGCCATGATCCAACCGGGAGGAGGAAGGAACGACATCCCTCAACGTCTCAAGAGACAATTCTCCATCTTCAACTGCACCCTGCCGTCCAACTCATCCATTGACAAGATCTTTGGTATGTATCACGGAGTAATAATAATAATATCAAACATTTATAAAGCGCCATCTATCTAGGTAACCTATTCCGAGGCGCATACTTATTATTATTACCCATGGTCATCAGGTACATTTCAAACCCACACAATGATATTGCATACTTTCTCAACTCCCCGGGGAGCATACTAGCCATGCTGCCACTGATGATGGCGCAAAGGCTAATTAATACCCAACCATGGTATATACCCATTTATACATCTGGGTAAAGAGCAGCAATTGTGGATTAATTGTCTTGCTGAAGGACAAACGCAGTGGGAATTAATTACAACATTAAAATGTTCTTGTATTTATCATCCTTCATAGGTGTGATTGGTATTGGCCATTACTGTCAGCAGAGAGGTTTCTCAGATGATGTGAGATCTTTGGCCAAGGCTCTCGTTCCCATCACAAGACGTCTCTGGCAGCTCACTAAGGTATGTTATTAGTTTGTAACTAAACGAAAAAGAGCAACGAAAATGGGATTCCTCCCGGATTTGTACCCGAGACCTCCGGATTGCTAGACAGGCGCTCTAACCGCCTGAGCTCATCCCTGAAACCCCTTAGTTTTCATTGCTCGTGTGGTCAGAAGCTATTATAAAGCTAACATAAACCCGAAGGATAGAATTCAACTTGGGGATATATGCGAGGGATCACCGAAGAACCCCTTAGTTTTCATTGCTCGTGTGGTCAGAAGCTATTATAAACCTAACATAAACCCGAAGGATAGAAATCAACTTGGGGATATATGCGAGGGATCACCAAAGTGATGCAGCTTTTTTGTATAATTAATCCAAACAATTATAAAGAAACTGACCAGAAATATATAATATAAATGAAAAAGAGCAAAGCTAGAAAATGGGATAGTTTGTAACTATTAACAAATGCAGGAATATGCAAGAAATGTTTGAATCATCATCACTTCAAATACAAATCACGATGATGTATTCTTTGATCCAAACCTAACAGTATTTTCATACATTTTTTTATTGTATAAATTTGTATCAAAATAAAGATCCATAAACTATATTACTGTTAATTCTGATATTGTAATGAGTTTATGAATGTACCATTTGATAAAGATGCTTAATCATTCGTATATAACTTAATGTTACCAGTGGAAACCAAATTTCTTTGTAAAATGTATTTTTTTATAGACGAACTTAAAATCAATTCAATTCAATTAATTTCAATTTAACCAACATTGGTGTTATATTTCTAAAAAAATTCAGCTAGTTTGATAGATAATTTTGTCTGATATCTATATGGGGAGACACTCGATGCTGTAGTAAGTGGAAATCAAAATATGTATGATGCATTGAACAGCAGCATAACATAATTTAACCCAATTTCTCTTGTCCCGTAGATCAAAATGTTGCCCACGCCGGCCAAGTTCCACTACATCTTCAACCTGCGCGACTTGTCCCGTATCTGGCAGGGCATGATCAATACCCTCGGCGAGGTGGTGGCCCAACCCAAGGTGCTCCTGTGGCTCTGGAAGCACGAGTGCACGAGGGTCATTGCTGACCGCTTCACCAACCCCCAGGACTGCGAGTGGTTCACCAAGACCATGGGCCGCGTGGTCCAGGAGGAGCTGGGGGATGAGATGATGTCCATGAGCAACGAGGACCACTACTTTGTGGACTTCTTGCGGTAACTTGACTTTACATACTAGTCCATTATGTCTGATGTCTGTTTGCAAAATTTACCTTCCTTTGAAGTGATTACAATGTTTCAAGACCAGTGCTTAGGTATCGATCCACAAAGACTCTTCTATGGGGGTACTTCCCATGAAACCCTTTTCAATGCATGCAAAAATCAGAAACGTATAAACCTGACACTAACCAAATTATATGAAATGATCTTTTATAAAGAAAGTGTGAGGGATCAAGCAAGTGATGCAGCTTTTTATAGAGTAAAGTAAAATATGTTTAAAGGCCAAGTTGAGTTTTGGTAATTTCCAAAGTGCCCCCCCAACATCGATTGTAACGGATTTGGTTGATTTCAATTCCATATGAAAGATCATCGAAAAAAACATGGGAAATAATAATAATTTCCATTCAAATGCTCTAATTGTTGTGAAATTTGCTTTCAAAATATCATATAAAAGTGGTTGACGCCCGGGTATCACTTTTTAGAACCGCTAGTGCGAGGCACTAGCGTTCTATGTTCTCCTGATAAAAGACTGAAACCAAATATTTGTGTGCACGCTAATTGTGCTTAAAACTATACATATGATACGGTACTTACCAGCAATTTAGTCTCCAATATGTGATCCAACTACCGGGTGGATTAAGATTATGATTTTTCCTTCCATTCCGCAAAAAATCAGTGATATATGCGCCTCATGGACCAGTCTCTCCGTGTGTTAGCGCGACTGTGAACGAAAGGCGAACGAATGCGAATGGGGCTGGCGAGTTGCGTCAACGGCAGTGTTGAAGTCATACTTCTATGGTTGCGATACATAATATACACGTACTACTGTATAGTATTACCGCACACAGTGACTGCACTACAGTCCCGTATTACCGCACACTGCACTATACAGTCCCGTATTAGGACCTACAACGCTAGTGCTTCGCGCCGAGTTAATTTGACACTTCGAGTTGTAACGGCTCTTTTTGAATGATAACAGGGGTTTTACTTTGTCGTTTGTAATTGTGTATACTTTTCGAGCATGGTGAAGTTATAAATATTAGTTTGTATCGTAATCGTGCAGGTTTTGGTTACTAAAGTTAAGTTTGACCAATACTCAACTATCCCTTTAATCCATCTTATTTCAGTGATGCTCCGGAGGCGACCGGTGAGGAGCCGGACGATGCCGACTTCGACATGCCCAAGATCTACGAGCCCATCCCCAACTTCGAGTCCCTAGAGGAACGACTCCAGAGTTTCATGTCTCAGTACAACGAGCAGATCAGAGGCGCCGGTATGGACCTCGTGTTCTTCAAGGATGCCATGACGCATCTTATCAAGGTGAGGTTATTGACCTTGGAAGGAATGCTCCCCAGGGAGTGGAGATGGTGCACACAATGTGTGCTGGTTTGCATTGTATCCTATGTCCGGGGGTAATAATATCATTGTAAAGCGCTTAGAGATGATTATCAATCATATTAGGCGCTATATAAATCAAGTATATTATTTTTTATTATTATTTATGACTAGGGCCCCGTTGCAGAAAGAGATACAATCGATTTTAAGTTACAATTAATTGTAACTCAGATCAAGTGTTCTAAATGCGCAAATCTGATTGGTTGAAACGCGCAAAGTTTCAGACTTAACAATCAGTTGTAACTTACAATTGATTGTATCTCTTTCTGCAATGAGACCTTGATATAGCAATACTCTGCACTTATCAGTATTTCATTTTTTTTGTTGAGAAATGGGCATTATATGTTCACATAATGTACATGTATGTAAGAGACTTGTATCTATAAAATTGAAACTTTATATCTTTGCCAAATATTGTCCAATATATTAGAGCAAGACATAAAATTAAAGCTGGTGATGATCAGGCCTTTCTAATGTCTTGAAAATCATTTTTTTTTTTACCAACAAGTGAAGGGTTTTGTTATATCCAGTCACATTCACTCTCAGTATACCCTTTTCTCACTGATGTAAAATAACCAACTGAATATTTTTAAAAAGTTCACTATATATCAAATATCGATGAACAAGTTTTTTTGGTCACTTTGAAGATGAAGGTACTATAATATAATACACTACATTTTTTCAGAAGGTTTAAGAGCAATTATCTGAAAATGGGTAAAAATGGTTGTATTGATTTTTGTATTTAAACTCTTTATATTACACCCAGCATCAAGTTCATCAACTGTAATAGTTGTATGGCTAAACTTTAAAGTCAATTTCAATGATTAACAATAACATGTATTGAAAGCCAAACACTCCAAACTTGAAGATATGGCTATGCTAATGAATGATAGCAAGTAATCTCCTAAATGTACATATTTTATTTTAAAATAAAAAGTATTTGGTCTTGTGTGGTTTTTTTTTCTGCAGGTTTCTCGCATCATCAATACACCTCGTGGCAATGCCCTGCTGGTGGGTGTGGGTGGGTCTGGTAAGCAGAGTCTGACTAGACTAGCATCTTTCATCGCTGGATACAAGACCTTCCAAATCACACTTACAAGGTGAGTGATACAACTTGATGTGAACTTTAAACCATTTGCCTACTTGAACCTGATGGGCCTTGTATTAACTCTCAATGGATTGCAATTCCAGTACGGAAAGTTGCGAAAACATAATTATTAAAAAAAGAGATTAAAATGATCATGGATTCCCCAAAGTGATGTTGTTTGTGTTGGTGGGTCTGGAAAGGATGTCTGACTAGACTAGCGTCTTTCATTGCTGGATACAAGACCTTCCAAATCACACTTACAAGGTTGGGAATGTTTGCTTAGAGTTATGATGACTTCTGACTATTAATGTACTACAGCTAGGTCTCCAAGCTTTGATAAGTGAAAATGTTTAAGTTGAGGACTGAAGGAGGCATATTTCAGACTAGTTTATATGGCAAAAATGTCTTATGACAAGATCAATTCAAAATGTTAACAAGTTTTCCTTGTTTTGTCCTTCGGAACTTTCAACTCGACCTTGTCAAGTTGAATACATAGTTACATATATTTTGTAGCTCTCAGGCAACAGTGAAGAGAATGGAATTTAAGACAGGATCTTGATTTGATTAAACAACTTGGACCCCGATACAATTTATTGGCTGCAAAACTTGCGGCATGTTGCTTTTAGAAGCTGTGCTACGTCATACATGTACAAAAGAAGAAAGAAGAAGAAGAAGATTTGATTTTTTTTGGTGTGTTTTTGCACCATCTAACGAAATGCAGATCGTACAACACATCCAATCTGATGGAGGATCTGAAGACCCTGTATCGCGTTGCCGGGCAACAGGGCAAGGGCATCACCTTCATCTTCACCGATAACGAGATCAAGGATGAGAGCTTCCTGGAATATCTCAACAACGTGTTGTCATCTGGAGAGGTATTAAGCTGTTTGTTATTCCTTCCTTGTTTTGCGTCTTTTGTTCGTCTCCATAATAATAATAATAATAATAATAATGCATTTTCCATATAAAATGTTCCAAAGTGCTGTTCCTTGATTTCCTTCCATTTATGGACAGCCAGAATTGGCTTTGTATTCACCGTCTTCAAATGCTATGACAAATAATATCAATGTCGATGATGAAAGCGTCCTAGGATATGCCGACTATGTATTATCAACTGTGGAGGTCAGTCCTTGTACATTTCTTCCTTCATTAATGTCCCTTTATATACATCTACTTGAATTCCTTCCACTTCTTGACAGCGGAAATTTGCTTGTCTAGTTTTAAGTCCACTCATGAAATACATTTTTTTAATTTTCAAGGATAAAAGCTTCCCAGAGTATCCTAACATGCTCTTTTTGAGTGAGGTTAGCTGTGTTATGACAATATATCAGTCATATGCACAGTTAACATTGACAACATATTTGCAGGTTATTGAGGCCTTCCTGAAATATTATGTGAAGTTCTTCCAGGGGAATTTATGGGGGAAAAATGGAGATCAATAAATTGCTAGGCATTTTTATTAGAAAAAGCTCCATCGAAATATACTGTAGTAAGGAGAAGTTAGCTGTTTGATACTAACATGTCTCTTTTACAAGTTTACAAGAATTTCCCACTTTTTTGTAATTACCTGAGATGTGATTAAGAAGTTCCAAACGAAACTGATTTCAGCTTACTTGTTAAATATTTAAAGTTGTGATTGCAGGTCTCATGCAATATATATTTCTAACAATGAATTGCTTGCTTTCGATCAGGTCTCAAACTTGTTTGCCCGTGATGAGATAGACGAGATCCAGCAAGAACTGATTCCAGTCATGAAGAGGGAGTATCCACGTCGCCCGCCGACGGGAGAGAACCTCTACGACTACTTCATCACCAGGTCCAGGCAGAACCTCCACGTTGTTCTCTGCTTCTCACCAGTAAGTTATTACCAATCTTCTAAGTACCACGTACTTCAGAAACCTAAAAAAAGAAAAGATAATATGTGATTGAAATATTAAGTAGAGAGTACCCCTATCACCCCCTCCACATGAAAGAACAGAAACATTCTTCTACCATTTCATATACAGTTTACTAGTACATTATGACAGGTTGAAACAAAAGCCATTACCAAATATCTGTGTCATATTGACTCACGGTGGGAGAAAAGTTCCTTTACCATGTGCTGAAGTTCCTAGCTGGTCTGATCGGAATTTGATTGATAACAAACTTTGTGTCATTCGTAACAGGTTGGTGAGAAGTTCCGCAACCGTTCGCTGAAGTTCCCTGGTCTCATCTCTGGCTGTACCATGGACTGGTTCAGCCGCTGGCCCAAGGATGCCCTCATCGCCGTGTCTCACCACTTCCTCAAGACCTTCAAAATTGTGTGTTCAGATGAGGTCAAGAAACAGGTTGTCCAGACCATGGGCAGCTTCCAGGATGGTGTGGCCGAGTCTTGCGTGGAATACTTTGAGAGGTAATTAGTCACAGTTTCGATTGAGACTCGATCCAAATTGATGGATTTTTTTTGAAAATTGGTTGTTAGGGTGAATTGGAACTGAAGATAGTTTTCAAGACCTTCAACATTTTGTGCTTACACATGGTCAAGAAACATTTGGTTCAGACAGCGTCGGAAATACACGGGGGCGACGGGCGATTTTGCCCCTGTGAGTCTCAAAATCGCCCCCTAAAATCCTGAAAACTGTACTTGAGCGGGCGACCCTTCTACGAAGAGTCGCCCCCGCTGGAGCAGCCCCGACGGACACGAGCTTGCAGTTCAATGACGCATCTCGCTGCAAGCTCGCACGCACGCACAATCCGACTAAATAATAATACATGCATGGCCGTGCGCGTGCCGAAGACTGTAGAGCGCCGCGTACGCACGATAAGGGGTGCGCGCGAGCTACGTACGCGATTGTCTTGATGTAAAAATGTTTACATACGTAATTAGCCAGCTGCGCTGGCAATCTCGTAAGTTATATACACGACGGAATTCGGATACGTTTGCATTTTTATTCAGAACAAATATCTCGCAAAATAGAGCACTTTCCCTTGAAAGCAGGATCCTCCAAACGGCCTAATCCGCCGGAAGCTGACAGGCCTGAAACTTTAAGTGAATAACCATCCGAGAAAAAGAAGAAAAAATAAGAAAACTGTGGCCAATTCTCAAACGATTTATAAGCAGCTGGACCAACGTTCCGTTACGTTCGCATGTATAGACTAATACGTAGTCAGTAGTACGATAAGTATTGAACAAGCGCTAGAGTTTTCGTTCCTATAGTTCAGGAAAACTAATTTTTTTGCTCGAAACTGAGGAAATTCTGAATGTTTTGGAACTATATTTCCGTAAATATTGTTACATAAATCCATCAAAGCAACGATGTTTGTTATATTATCGCCATATAAACAGATGAATTAAAGCGTGAAACACTGCATTTTTATGCCTCCGCAATGAAGTAGCCGGAGGCATTATGTTTTCGGGTTGTCCGTCCGTCCGTACGTCCGTACGTCCCGTTCTCGTGATCGCGTTATCTCAAGAACCGATTGACGGATTTTCACCAAACTTGGGTCATGTATGTATCTTGGGGGGCCAATGATCTGATTAGATTTTGGGGTCATGAGGTCAAAGGTCAAAGGTCACAGAGCTCATTATATATGCAAAACTAGATCGTGATCGCGTTATCTCAAGAACGGATTGACGGATTCTGACCAAACTTGGTACATGTATGTATCTTGGGGGGCCAATGATCTGATTAGATTTTGGGGTCATGAGGTCAAAGGTCAAAGGTCACAGAGCTCATTATATATGTAAAACTAGCTCGTGATCGCATTATCTCAAGAACGGATTGACGGATTCTGACCAAACTTGGTACATGTATGTATCTTGGGGGGCCAATGATCTGATTAGATTTTGGGGTCATGAGGTCAAAGGTCAAAGGTCACAGAGCTCATTATATATGCAAAAATAGCTCGTGATCTCGTTATCTCAAGAAGGGATTGACAGATTCTGACCAAACTTGGTACATGTATGTATCTTAAGGGGGCTGATGATCTGATTAGATTTTGGGGTCATGAGGTCAAAGGTCAAAGGTCACAGAGCTCATTATATATGCAAAAATAGCTCGTGATCTCGTTATCTCAAGAAGGGATTGACAGATTCTGACCAAACTTGGTACATGTATGTATCTTAAGGGGGCTGATGATCTGATTAGATTTTGGGGTCATGAGGTCAAAGGTCAAAGGTCACAGAGCTCATTATATATGCAAAAATAGCTCGTGATCGCGTTATCTCAAGAACGGATTGACTGATTCTGACCAAACTTGGTACAGGTATGTATCTTGGGGGGCCAATGATCTGATTAGATTTTGGGGTCATGAGGTCAAAGTTCAAAGGTCACAGAGCTCATTATATATGCAAAAATAGCTCGTGATCGCGTTATCTCAAGAAGGGATTGACAGATTCTGACCAAACTTGGTACATGTATGTTCCTTGGAGAGCCAATGAAATGCTTAGATTTTGGGGGTCATGAGGTCAAAGGTCAAAGGTCACAGGGCTCATTATATGTAAAAGTAGCTTGAGATTGGAAATCTCAAGAGCTGAATATCAGATTTCAATCCAACTTGATACCTGAATGTATAATAGGGAACAATTTTAGTCATTAGATTTTGGGGTCATGAGGGCAAAGGTCAAGGTCACTTATAGCTCATAATTTGTGATATGTCAAGATCTAAAAGACAGAGTACCATCAACATTGAGTTGACAGAATTAATTCTGTGTACATGTTGATTTGGGCTTGATATAAATAAATTGCGTAATGGCGGAGGCATCATTTTCGACTGCGCGCAGTCGAAGATCCATCTAGTTGTTTCTCTGCTCTCGCATGTTTGTGCCTTGCCAGATCGCGTTACGTTTTGAGACTCGATCGAGAGAAGATTGTGCATTCATTCGGCAATAAGATTTTTCGTATTTGTTGAGGCAAATAATGAAATTGGAATTATGAAAATGGTGTCTGCAAATATGGGAAAATTGTCGTGAATTTATTGATTTTACACATGGTGGTATGAATGATCTCATCAAAATTTACGCCTATTCGCAAGTAGTTGGAGATACAATTTACGCAACGGCTGGGCGAGAACCCTGATTTGAATAGTCAAATTATTCTTTGTATTGTTTAATATAACATTCCAAACGGTTCCGTACAGTTACAATATGGCTCTAAAAAGTAGCCCCCTTTTTTCAAAAGTAGCCCCCACTTTTTCTTAAAGTAGCCCCTTGGTTTTTTGAGGCAATGGGAAAAGTAGCCCCCATAAAAAAAAGTTAATTCCTATGTTGGGTTCAGACCATGGAATGGTTCTAGGACAGCTAGTGTGACGATATGACCGAGTCTTTTGTGGAATACTATTAGAATTGAGTCACATTTCCAATTGAGAATTGGTCTAGATTGATTTTGTTTAGTCATAAATATCTCCATCATTAGGTAGACATTAGAACAAATTAAAACCGCTTTAATTTCTATGCTACCATTAGCCAAACAACAAGGTACAAAATAAATGTAAAAAGCTCCAAGTGATTTTGGTTGAATTTATCAAAGTTAATGAATCACTTTAAGTCTCATTCGTTGAGCCCTTAATCAAGCCTCCACACTAAATTTTTACTGCACTGGCCCGTTTGGGCAAGTAAAATCATAACTGTTGACATTTTACTTGCCCAAATATGAAATTATCTTGCCTTCTTACTACTAAATTAAATTTACGCGTGTAAAATTACCTTGTTCTCTCGTAGCTGAACAATTTTTTAGTTGCCCGATCGGGCAGGCAAACTGGACAATTTATGAAACTTTACTTGCCCGACACCGATTTTGTACTTGCCCCGGGCAAGTAGGCAAGTGCTAGTGTCGAGCCCTGCCTTAATGCATGTCTACTTGAAACCCCCAGGTTCCGTCGTGCCACCCACGTGACGCCCAAGTCCTACCTGTCCTTCATCGCCGGCTACAAGGCCATCTACACCCAGAAGTATGAGGAGATCAACGAGTTGTCCAGCCGCATGACCACCGGGCTGGACAAGCTGGTGGAGGCCTCCGCCTCGGTCGCAGAGCTCAGCGTGGAGCTGGCTGTCAAGGAGAAGGAACTAGCTGTGGCCTCCAAGAAAGCTGAAGAGGTAAAAATAAAAAAAGTTGAAACTTCTCCTCCAAAAATACGCTCTAACTGTGCAAATATTTATTGCTCGACTGTTCAGGACTGGTCTGAAAATATACTATTTTGTGTGCCCCAATATCAGTTCTACCAGACGTTGCTACATTTTAAATTTTTTCCCCCTAACAGGTGTTGGCCGCTGTAGCTGTGAAGGCGCAAGCTGCTGAGAAGGTGAAGGCACAGGTGCAGAAGGTCAAGGACAAGGCTCAAGCCATTGTGGATGAAATCAATGTAAGTCAACCATCCCTATAGGCATAAAACTAGATTTGTATGCCTCTGCCAGCAAGGTGGCCAGAAGCCTTATGTTTTGTGGTTGTCTGTCTATCTGTCCCACTGTATGTCTAGCTGTTTTTCGTTGTTGAAATATTTCAAGAAACAGTTGACAGATTATCATAAAACTTGTTAACTGTATGTTTCTTAGTGAGCCAATGGACTGGTTAGGTTTAAATGTCATAACAGCATAGGTTAAGGGTCACAGGGTACATGTATTGCTTTGTATTTGGTGTCAATAATTAAGCGTGTTGTTCATTTCGCAATCAATCAATCAATCAATCAATCGGTCAATTTATTTCCTCAGGTTGACAAGGCGCAGGCAATGCAGAAGCTTGAAGCAGCCAAGCCAGCCCTGGAGGAGGCTGACCGCGCACTGAACACCATCAAGCCCGCCCACATCTCCACGGTGCGAAAGCTGGGCAAACCGCCTCATCTCATCATGCGCATCATGGACTGCGTGGGGCTCCTCTTCGGGCGCCGGATCGGCGTTGCCAATTACGATCCTGAGAGGGAAAGTATTGTACCGTCCTGGAGCGACTCTCTCAAGGTGGGTCTAGTAATAATAATACTGGTTGCTACTGAAACACAGCGCACGTTCTGTTTTTTGACAGAATATTTATTATTACCCCAGTCATCGATACACACTGCAAGCAATCCAGCACACACGAAAAAAAATCATTATAATAATACTATCATAATGATTCTAGTATGATGAACATTGCTTTGTTCACCCCTAAACAGTTGATGGGAGGCTCCGGGTTCCTGCAGGGGCTGTTGACGTTCCCCAAGGACAGCATCGATGGGGAGACTGTGGAGCTCCTGGAATCACACCCCATTATCATCGTTTAAATTGTTGTCCATGTTGTTATTATTATCATTATCATTGTGATTCTATTATGATGAACATTGCTTTGTTCACACCTAAACAGTTGATGGGAGGCTCAGGGTTTCTCCAGAGGTTGTTGACGTTCCCCAAGGACAGCATCAACGGAGAGATGGTGGACTTCCTGCAACCATACCCCATTATCATTGTTTAAATTGTTGTCCATATGTATTATTATTATCATTATCATTGTGATTCTATTATGATGAACATTGCTTTGTTCACCCCTAAACAGTTGATGGGAGGCTCCGGGTTCCTGCAGGGGCTGTTGACGTTCCCCAAGGACAGCATCAACGGAGAGATGGTGGAGCTCCTGGAACCCTACCTCAGGATGGAGGATTACAACATGGAGACTGCAAAGAAGGTTGGTTTTAAAGGGGACCACCACGCAAAGAACAGCACAGGCTTATATATTTTGGTACCGTTGTTTGATATCAAACAGATGTCCAACACGTTGCAGAGGGTTGTGTAATTTATAATCAATGCAATTAATCACCCAAACTTACAGAACCAACAGGGTCTTTGGTATTAAAGTGCCTAATGCTTGCGGGTGTGCCAATTCTATACACATGAACATGAACCACAGAAGACGTGTATATCCTAGACAATGGACTAGTCTTCTTCTGCAGACCCATGAACACATACTTTAGTATGGTGATGAGTTTTCTAATTATATAATTTGTCTGGAAACCTATTTTTCTGAACTTTTTGGTGGAAAGGACTACTTAAACTATTACCTTTCATTTGTGTGAATATTATTTTGGCGGTGTTGGTTTCCTTCGAATAGCAACACAGTGCACATGCAAGATCACAAGATCTGACAATTGAATATTTACAGTGTTAGTGATCCGTAACTCCTTTAACCCTAATCCCATTAGGGGGGGGGGGCCATTTTGGCCCCCCCCCCTGTCATTTTTTTCGACGTGCATCTAGACCGATTGGAATTTCACGTTCAAACTTCATGACTTTTTTCTCTCAAGTCTCTCGCATGTTTTGATATATAATTTACCCCGGTCGGACATGTAGAACTGATTTTAGAGGTCGATAATTGCTCAACCGTCACAAAAAACTGCAATTTTTGTACAGGTTTCTAAGTATGTAATTCATATATCAGATGCCATGTAAACTCCAAATCTGTTATAATTGTTACATTGAATTATAATTTGGATTATTTCTTTGTTATTAGTTTAATTCATACACTTCAGAGATAAATTCTTCTAAAAAAAAACTAAAAAAAAACAAAACAATAAAAACAATAACATACATAAGAATGAAAACAATGTGGGTAAATCGGGAATACTAATTTGCATATTTGCATAATTTATGCAAATTAGTGATATATTTTATCACCAGAAAACACATGGATATGATGAATTACATCATTTGAAAGTATTTTTACAGAAAACTTGTAATTTCTCTTGATTTTAGATGAAAATCCCAATTTCCCCCAAATTCATCCAAAATTTGCATATTCAAAATGTTAATTAATTAAAAAAAAAAAAAAATAGTCTAAAATTTTTTTTTTTCTTCAAATTCTAATTCTTCTTGACTTGTTTTACGTATGTGCCAATTTTCAAGTCGTTCGGTCCATTCGTTGCCGAGATTTGAGGGGGGGGGGCAAAATGGCCCCCCCCCCCCCCCCCCAATGGACTCAAGTGACCAAAATAACCCAATGGGAATAGGGTTAAGTACCAGTGTCACATATTTGCACCACAAAATACTATATACACACAAATGCCATACAGTTGTACAATCACTAGCATTCAAAGTATTATTTGTTTCATATTAATGCTGGGATGGGATGCGGATGGTGAATTCCGCTATCTGAGTTCAAGGTACATTTTGTGGATTTGGACAATATGTTACTAGACTCATTATCATTGCTTTGCCATACTTTGTACACAGGTCTGTGGTGATGTCGCTGGTCTGTGCTCCTGGACCAAGGCTATGGCTTTCTTCTATGGCATTAACAAGGAGGTGCTGCCCCTCAAGGTAAGTCAAATTAAAACAAATAATATACTTGATTTATAAAGTGCCTAATATGATTGATAAATCATCTCTAAGCGCTTTACAATGATATTATTACCCCGGCCATAGGATACAATGCAAACCAGCTCATAATGTGTGCACTATCTCAACTCCCTGGGGAGCATTCCTTCCAAGCGGCTCATGGGCATTGAGAAGATCCTTCACTAGAGTAGTACAGTATAGTCTCCGCTTAAAGCGATCTGGTAACTTTGTTGCCATATAACACTAACAAAGCATTGGTAAAACGTGTATTTCTGTGATCTGATATACGTCCACTGAGTGATGTATACAAATTCCACTTTAAATGGATGTTATATGACCGATGTAATGAGCAAAAATGCAAAGTTGAAACAGTCATAGGGAGACGTTCAAATTCAAACATTTCAATCATGAAAACCTTTATAACTAAATAAATATTCAGAAAACCCAAACCAGTTCCATGCTTCTATTGGTAACATTTCCTAAGAAATTGTTCAGTTCTGAACTTGACATGATGACCAGGAATAACAATAACAAAACACCTTAAAGCCCAATTCCAGTTTTGAGAAAGAAGCCAAATACATCTATAGATATTGATCATTATTGTTGAATAAGTATTGAAATATGGCTTGTGTGGGAAAATCCGAACCTAAGCATCGTTAAATACAGAAATATCGGAAGAAATCCAATATCCGCCTGTGAAATTCATAAATCCACCGCCCGTTCGGACCTGTCCGCGCCGCTAGCGCTGGGGGAGATATCGACAAGCTGGGGACAAGCCCGTATAGCAAACACCTCGTGTACTCGCACGTGGTCATTGTACGTAGCGTATGGGCGATTCTGCGTTGGCGATATCTATCCGCAGCCGATCAATTTATAATTTTGCAAATATATCAATTAGTAGGCGGTTTCTTGGCAAAATTTGTATCATTCCGTATTAGTCAAAACATATTCTTTCACATGATTGGTAATAAGAGCTTCCATTTCATTTTTTGATAGGGGGGCGTTTCCAAAACTGGCCTTCATCTTTAAAAGCTTTTCAGATATATGTGCTATACAAATGTGTTATATTATCATTAACAGAAAGGAAACCGTAGACGATTTTTTTTTTTTTTTGCAATCAAAGAAGATGAATATGAGAAGCAAAACTGGTCAAGGAAATATAAAAGTTATACCACCAATCTTTGTAGATGTTTTGCAGCCTTTTTATACCTGGACAAACATTTTGTATGTTGTTTATTGGTATGCATGGTGATACTGTGGTAGTTTTATAAACCCGACTATTATTATTTCGTCCAAATTTCTAGGCTAACCTGGCAGTGCAGGAGGCTCGTCTGACCCTTGCCAACAACGATCTGGCCACGGCCCAGGGGCAGCTCGATGCCAAGCAGGCTGAGCTGGACGAAGCACAGGCAGAGTACGATGGAGCCATGAGGAGGAAACAGGTAAGATGAAGATGATGACGATGATGACGATGACGATGATGATGATGATGATGATGACGATGACGATGCTGCTGATGATGATGACGATGATGACAACGACGATGATGATGATGCCTGACGATGATGATGATGACGATGACGATGCTGCTGATGATGATGATGCTGACGATGATGTTGACGATGACGATGCTGCTGATGCTGATGATGATGATGATGACAATTATGATGATGATGATTTTGATGATTTTGATGATGACGATGATGACAATGATGATGCTGACGATGATGATGACGATGACGATGCTGCTAATGCTGATGATGATGATGATGACAACGATAATGATGATGAGAAGGATGATGATGACGATGATGATGATGATGATGATGATGATGATGATGACAATTACAATGATGATGATGATTTTGATGATGAAAATAATGATGATGAGAAGGATGATGATGATGATGGTATCATTTAAACGAGTTAATCATAATGATAATAATAATAATGTTGACAATGGTGTAATAAAAATAAATATTTGTTCCAATTAAATATATATCATAACTTTTTGTTTGTTATGTTCTAGGAACTCTTGGACGATGCAGACAACTGCCGACGTAAGATGGATGCAGCGTCCACCCTGATCAGCGGTCTGGGAGGAGAGAAGGAGAGGTGGACGCAAGCCAACAAGGAGTTCAAAGCTCAAATTGGCAGGTTTGTGGCACACTAGTAATTTCATTCTTATTGAGGTGGAGGGGGAGGAGGGAGAGGGGGGCTTGGGGGATCTCCAGCATCCTGTCTGATCAGCGGACTGAGAGATTGATGCAATCCAACAAGGAGTTCAAGACTCAGATCGGTAGGTTTGTGGCACACTGTAGTGATTGATTAACTAAGGGGATTTATTTCTAATGGCGATATTTCCCTCCACTATTCTGGTCCCTTCTCTTTGCCTTAAATTTGTCTTATATCTGTCTCTGGTTGCAGATTTGTTTGTGATGTTCTAATGGCGACTGGTTTCCTGTCTTACCTGGTCCCTTCAACCAATAGTTCCGTAGCAAGCTCCTCAAAGATTGGCAGAAGTAGATGAAGAAGAGGAAGATATTATGTATATATATTTTATCATTTAGTCAATCTTTTAACTTATTTTCTTTCTTTGATAAATATCCCATTTCAGACTTGTGGGTGATGTTCTAATGGCGACTGGTTTCCTCTCCTACTCCGGTCCCTTCAACCAAGAGTTTCGTAGCAAGCTCCTCAAGGACTGGCAGAAAGAGATGAAGACAAGGAAGATTCCATTCACTAATCAGCTCAACCTCATTGAAATGCTGGTGGACAATACTACGGTAAATTTGTTTTTCTGTTGGTTGTGGTTAGTTTTAACAATTATACTACATTGTACTATTCTGTGTACTGTACTGTGTACTGTATTTGTTCCAACTTCAACCAGAATTTCTAAGCATTAATAAAATCAATATGAAAAAGAAAAAAAAAGTATGGTTTAATGAACACAAAATTAAGTCTGCCTAATGAATTTCTAACAGCTTTTGCATTGTGAATGATGATTCGAGATATGGTGCTGGAGACGCATACTGAAGTTCAAATGGACAGATAGAATCAGTAATGAAAGGGTGTTAGAGATATTTGGAGAAGACAGGAAATTGATTGGAATCATACAGAACAGAAAGAGGAAATGGGTGGCACACAGCATTAGACACAATAGTTTGCTCAGACTGGTACTATACAGGGTGGCCCAAAAAAAACGGAACGGGGCACTTCCCAAAATATAATACCACAATGTTTATGTTCATCGGATAGGGTGTCCTTTCCAATGAAAAACGATACCAAGAACAGTAATTTTGGTCAGGTCGTTTTTGTTTAAGGACTCAATGAGTGAGACCATGTCAGGTGCCGATTTATGTCGATTTCGACCTAGTCAATGCCAGTTTAACCGCACTCATTGCCCGTAATACCATTCAGCGACCAGGCCCATTCTCTCGGCACACGGCTGAGTGCACACTAACAATAGTGCGCGATGCTCAACGATATGAACGGCGGTTCATGCGATTCATCAAGCGCTGGCTCAATACAAATTGACAAAAAAGAGAACCTGACATGGTGTCACTCACAGGGCCCTAAAACAAAAACTACACGACCAAATTGACTGTTCTTGGTATCGTTGTTCATTTGAAAAGACATTCTATCCGATGGACATAATACATGTGTTACTTTATTTTGGGAAGTGCCCCGTTCCGTTTTTTTTGGTCACCCTGTATAGAAGGAAGAATAAGAGGGAAGAGATTAAGAGGAAGGAAACGCATCATGATGTTGGACTCTGTTAAGAATGGCCCATATGGAGACTTCAAAAGAAGAGCCATGAAAAGAGAGGTGTGATGGTGTTATAAGGACCTGCTCTTGAGCAGAATCACCAGAAGAAGAGATATATGATTGTACATTTGATTGCCCTTCCTTCCTAGATTGCCGATTGGAACTTGCAAGGGCTGCCCAACGACGAGCTGTCCATCCAGAACGGTATCATCGTCACCAAGGCCTCTCGCTTCCCTCTGCTGATAGACCCGCAGGGTCAGGGCAAGATCTGGGTCAAGAACAAGGAGGCTTCCAACGAACTACAGGTGAGTGCACACAGTGGTAATCTGCCACTTGGACTTGGACTAAACTCATTTGGTCTGTCCCCATTTGGTCTAGATACATTTCATTTACATGTACACCCATTTGATCTAGACGCATTTGGTCTGCACCCATTTGGTCTGCATCCATTTCATTCTCTAGAGCCTCTGGTTAGAACAATAGGGGTCAAGGACAAAGAAGTCTGCATAAGAAGACTTCCTATTGTGTATGAACTTAATGGGTGGTTAAGTTCTTATGAACTAGTCTGTTTCTGCCAAACATGCAAGGTTTGCTTAACGACGAGCTGTCCATCCAAGGCCAAAAGATTACCACAGCCAAGCAAACTTCATTCTTGAGATACCGCTCACTTTGATAAAAATGAGAGAGAAGGAGAGACTGCTAAAGATTATATACATTTACATGTAGTTTGCATTATAAATTAAAATTAATCCAATTGATTATTCTCTTCTTATAAACCTCTATCAGGTGACATCTCTCAACCACAAGTACTTCAGGACCCACATGGAGGACTGCTTGTCCCTGGGGCGCCCTCTGTTGATAGAGGACGTCGGGGAGGAGCTGGACCCCGCCCTGGATAATGTCCTGGAGAAGAATTACATCAAGAGCGGTAGCACGTTCAAGGTAACGTCTCTGTTTTATCAGCTTCGTAATGATAATTTAATCCACAGCCCTTTTGCTTATAATCTCTGATTCGCTTGAGATGCTCTTATTCAAATCTTGTTTCTTAGTATTGCTTTCCAAGGTGGTATATACCAGGGGGGTGTCACTCTGCCACAATGCACACGATTTTTGTAGGCCGGAAGGACTACTAATCTACGTCATCAGAATTGCATTGTGGGTTACTTAGGGAACAACATGAACCAATCACAGAGCAGTTCACAGCGTCGTCACCGGATCGAGGTCAAGAAAACAAGTTCATATGCATATGTTACTATGGATCCCATTGTTTTCATAAGCGTGATAAAATCTAGGACAGTGCGCAGGAAAATAAGTGCAATACAGTACACGCTTCACATGATGATGATTGGTCAAGTCTTTCTAGGTCACTACGCGATGACGTAGATAATTAGTAGTCCTTGGAGGCTTCAAATATCGCATCACGTACTCCTCCATCTTGCCATGTACAAAGTCTATGGGGCACGTGACTTGTTCATAATGTGTGATTTAACAAAATAATATACACCATATTCAAAGTGGGTAGGATGCGAGGCTGACATGAGCGAAGACGACTGACTTTTCTTTCTTGATTAGTCCTAAAGAGGGCTTTGGTCATGTTGAAAAGGTCCGCATTGCAGTTATTGTTATGATCTCCATCAGCCAGTTACATCAGAGTTAGAAAATACTTAGGCGTACTACGTGTTGTTCAGGGTAGGAAATATACGAGGACTGAGGGCAATTTTGCCCCCTAATTTTCAAAATAGCCCCCCCTGAAATCAGTAGGTAGCCCCTAAAATTACAATAGGGTATTATGTGAAAACATTTCTGGATATCTATCAGATTGGAAAAGTAGTAGCATTTTTTTAAAGGATATATTAGATTGTTTCATCAATTTACTTATTTATTAAATATTGAGTTTTTCTTTTCCACCAATGATACTCGAAAAGTCACACAAACATATGCATATTATTTTTCTCAGCCTGTCTCTTTTCTCATCTTGATGTCTGTCACTGTCTCACTAACAATGTCTTTCATGTAAACAATATCTAATCTAACACATTTGCAAAACTTATATACAAATTATTTTGTATCCACTTGCACAATATTATTCAACCTATATTGTCGCATGATGCACATACCGAATGCAGTGATGGTAAAGCACATATACCCAACTCTGTTATCAATTTAAATAAGTTACTAATAGTATCACATCTCCTCACGTCTTTGTTGCTTATACAAAAATTAATGCATGAAATATTGTATCCCTGCAATTGCCGCATATCTAATCACTCAAACAGAACTAACCTCTGACAGAAATTTCAAAGCAGATTGTTGTCTTGCCATCTTGTATAAAGGAATACAGTTAAACCTGTGTATAGTGACCACCTAGTAAAAATTAGAAGAGTGTCCACTGTAGACAGGTGACCTCTACAGACGGGAATACAGTTAAACCTGTGTATATTGATAACCTAGTGGAAACAAAAAAAAGTTGCCACTGTAGATATGTGACCCCTATAGACAGGTTCACTAACACTATTTCTAAGTAGGGGATCAATTTCGGTGGCCACTATAGGCAGGTTGGCTGATATAGACAGGTGGCCACTGCGACTGTGGTTTAACTGTACCTTGAAGAATCAAAGGATGTATTAATGATATTTTCATCTGCACGGTGATGTCCTTATTTATTTCGCAGGATTTTCAAATGAACCGGGTGCAGCGCCAGTCAAATTTCTACGATGGTCCGCCGAGTCGAGAGGCGATGTCCCGACAGAATTTCGTCATGGATAATCCCTTTGATTGGGCCCATCCAGTGGCAAGGCTTTCTTTTCATGCTCTCTTGTTGTTATTTGTTAGACATTAGAGTCGGGCCAGTTGGCCAGTCAGTCAGTTCTCATCAGTGGCACAACTTTAGTTTGGGCTAAAAATACAGAAATTACCAGTAACTATGTTAAACCTATTCACACCTGTAGAATTCCACTAGCTTGTTGTCATGTTCAACCAGAGATATTATCTGATCAATCCCTCTATTTCTGCTTAGGCTTCAGGACAAAGGATTGCTTGACATTCCAGTCATAATATAACTGGTTGCCGGTAATATTGTGTCCTGGATGAGCCAGAACTTTATATTACTGGTGACTGGTTATACCATGACTGGAATGTTACTATATAGACACAGTAGCCCAAATTTTCATCACTGGCACAACTTGAGCCTGGCCTAAAAAGACACAGACTACTGGTAAACCAGTTAAACCATTTTGCACCTGCAGTCCAATTGATTGTTGCTATTTGCCACAAGAGATACTCTTATTGTTTCCTTTCATTATCCAGCCGATCCCTCTAGTTCTGCCTAGGAATTTACAAAGGGCTGCTTGCTATTTCAGTAATAGTATAACTGGTCACCAGCAATACAATGTCCTGGATGATCCAGGACGCAATTTGGCTAATGACCGACTATACTATGACTGAATTTCAAGGGGCCCATTGTCCTGATGCCTATAAGCAGAACTCGAGGGAATGACTGGCTAATGAAAGGAAACAATTACAATATCTCTGGTGGCGAATAGCAACAATCAATAGGTCTGCAGGTGCGAAATGGTTTAACTGGTTACCGGTAGTCTTTGTCTTTTAAGGCCAGGCTCAAGTTGAGCCACTGATGAGAATTTGGTGTTAATGTTTATCCCTTTTGCTGAGGGATTTGCATTGATAATAAAGATAAAGAAGGGCCAGTAGAATTTCACAGGTGTGACATCGTTTAAACAGTTACTGGTAAGTTCTGTGTTTTTAGCGTGGACTAAAGTTGTGCCACTGATGAGATTAAGGCCTAAGAGTCCGGCAGTCCAGCAAAATGGCACAATTTCTCGCTCTTTGCTTATTTTTCGGCTTAGTTGGCCTCCTCTTAACCTTAGTAGCCTCTACAACAGATGATTAATTTGCTTGTCTTTTCTTTTTATTTATTTTTCAGAACAGAATGGAATAGTTTGCTGCTTTTTTTTGGAAACATTATTTCTTTGCTTTTAACAAATAGATGTTCTGTTTCTTAGTAGTGCAGAGGATTTTACATCATATATTGATGTTTCTCCAATGACCTGGATCAGTCTCAATGCATAGTGTTTTTTTTATTTACTATGTATATATTTGCAAATTAGAATTTATGTTATCTCTCCACTTTCTTTTCAGCAACATTGTATATTTAGCTTTGAATTATAGTTGCTTCAGCACAACAATTGTACAATTTGTAGAATCTTATTATGCATATTTCTGTTTAGTCCCAAGCAATGGCATATTATAGCTGCAGTTAGTTGTATTACGTTATGTATGTTTGATAGGAATTTAGTTTATACTTGATACACATTCATATCACTCACTTTGTATCACTCACGTTGTATCACTCACATCATGCTTAATTATTTTGAAATACCTAAAGATTTTGTTGCTCACTATTTGTACAAATTGTTATAGCAGATTTCACATCATGTGGTAAATATAAAGTTACAGGGAAATTTTAGCATGCTTTATGTCATAATATTTGTTCATTTTTAACATTTTTTAAAATTTAATTCCTAATAATGATATGTTCATGCATTGTATACTTGATTTCTTGCCGGATTCACATTTCTTTAGACTAAAAGATGCACTTAATTTAGATATGTGAACAAATTGTTATCTTTTTTATGTTTTGTATGAATTTGGTCAAGAATTGGTATGAAGTAGAGTAGACCTGAAATAAATTTAGATATTATTTTTCTTATATTTTATTTTAGTAATGTTATTTATTTGTTCTGTAATGTATATAGTAACTATATTTACATAGTTTATAGAGCATTTAGTTTTTATCCTTAAAAAGATGAGACAAAACAAAATTATCAAATAAACTCAGTTTGTGAATAATTGTCTGGAGTAAATTGGAATGCAAAATGTACTTGCATGAAAAAAAAAGAAGACTCTTGTAGAATTGTAATGTATGTGTTATGTTTTGTTATTATGTAGAAATAATGATAAATAATGCAGTATGCTGTATATGTACTTGTAGGGTCAATGTAACAACATTGGTGGGGATATAAACAAAAAGAAGAAGCAAAATCATATACAAATACAGTGAACTTACATACTTATTATAGTTTTATGCATGTTTTTTAAAATACCAAAGTAGGTTGCTCTTAATGATAAACAGGGAAAAGACAGGAAAGGAAAGGGCAACAAACAGTTTATTGTATAATTTGTGTTAAAAGATTTAATAGAAATCCTATCCAAAGAAGCCAGTAATATACAGTTTCAGTTGTACATAAGTAAGAATTTCATGTTGCTATAAACATCCTTTGGAGAAGGGTATGCATACATTTGAATGATTGGGAACCAGTCTGTTTTTGTTACATTGGACTTTCTCTGATTCACTCAGTATACATTAGTTGTTAAATAATATGTCCACAACCATGAGGGACCATATTCTTAAAACCCTGCTAACTTAGTTCCATGCATGCTAAATTTTTTTTCAAATGATACAGTAAAGTGAGCAAAAAACACTTTTCCTAGTCCCCAACTAGGCTTAGCTTGGTAAGCCTAAGGTATCCACTTAACCCCAGATAATTAGCTTCTAAAAATATCATGTGTTTAATTCTTAGCCACGTACATTATCCAAAAGAAACTTAGCTTGAAACTAAGCTGGCAAGGTTTTATGATGGGCCCTATTGTATTGCTGGAACACGTATGTCAGACAAACATGTTATATTGTTGCTATGTCGGGCAAAACTGTTTTGTTGCTATGTTGGACAAAACTTTTTTGTTGCGATGTCCGACAAACTGTTTTGTTGCTATTTCGGACAAAACTGGTTTGTTGCTATGTCCAACAAAACTGGTTTGTTGCTATGTCAGACAAAATTGTTTTGTTATGATGTCCGACAAACTGTTTTGTTGCTATGTCGGACAAAACTGTTTTGATAGTATGTTGGGCAAACTTTTAATTCTGTTGCTTTTTCCCCATTTCTTCAGGTGAAAGTGGGAGACAAGGAGGTAGACGTGATGGATGGTTTCCGTCTCTACATCACCACCAAGCTCCCCAACCCTGCCTACACACCCGAGGTCAGTGCCAAGACGTCCATCATCGACTTCACCGTCACCATGAAGGGTCTGGAGGACCAGCTGCTGGGAAGGGTCATCCTCACTGAGAAGAGTGTAAGTAACTACAATGTTTACACTTATCGTTGAATAAAGTAATAATATAGATAATATACCAAATAATAATGATAATATAATAACAGCAGCATAGCAGTGCTCTGGCTATCCCTTAGGCCCAACATGACACATGAGCTAGACTTCCATCATAGGCTTGTGGAATGTAGATCTTAATTTGATGGTGACCAATGAAATGGTTTCTAGTGGCCAAATACAATTTATAGGGCCATCCCCTAAGGGCAAGGCCTGAAAGTTTTGATGCGTATAGAGCCTAACATCAGACAGTTATTATCTTTGAGACCTTTACACTATTATTAACTCGGTCTTCCCATTTCCATAGGAACTGGAGGCTGAGGGGACCAAGCTGGTGGAGGATGTCAAGGCCAACAAGCATAAGATGAGAGAGCTTGGAGTTTGTTTGATTGATAGATTGATTGATTTATTGATCCATTCATTCATTCATCCATCGATTGGTTTATTCATCTATTTCTTTTCCTATTTCCGTAGGAACTGGAGGCTGAGAGGACCAAGCTGGTGGAGGACGTCACGGCCAACAAGCGCAAGATGAAGGAGCTTGAGGACAACCTCTTGTACCGTCTGACCAGCACGCAGGGCTCCCTCGTGGACGACGAGTCTCTCATCACCGTGCTGCAGATTACCAAGACGACGGCCGAGGAGGTCAGCCAGAAGCTGCAGATCGCCGCAGAGACTGAGATCAAGATCAACTCAGCCAGGGAGGAGTTCAGACCAGGTAATGGTGGTGATGATGATGGTGGAGGTGGTGGTGGTGATGATGATGGTAGTGAAGATAATGATGATGATGATGAAGATGATGATGATGATGATGATGATGATGATGATGATGATGATGATGATGATGATGATGATGATGATGATGATGGAGATATTATATTAATGATAATGGTGCTGATAATGTTTTGTTGTTGTTTTTTTAAAGCTGTATTAGGTCATCTGGCTCCTAATTTAATGTCTTTATTACACCAATAATGATAATTTATTCAAATTATTGATTAACTCTAACCCTAACTTTAACCATGACCCATCTTTTAATCCCACTCAAATTATTTAAGTTGCAACCCGTGGCAGCATCCTGTATTTCCTGATCTGTGAGATGAGTATGGTGAGCGTCATGTACCAGACGTCTCTCAAACAGTTCCTGGGCATCTTCGATTACTCCATGGCTGAGTAAGTATTTATCAGAATTACCTGGTACCTGGTAAACTGTTCAACCCCATCTCTACCTGCCATCTTTAACAAGAGGTGCAAAAGATCCAGTTTCGATAGACTGATGACTTTTAGCTGCACATAGATTGATTAATGTAGATTGTTTCTAACTGGCACTGAACATACACAAACACCAGACCTGCCAAACAGTACTAAAATACGGCAGATGGTGGACTGTATTTTAACCTGAAGAAAACAAAAATAAGTATACACACTTAACTGTCATTTTAAATGGTGAAAAACATGAAATATTGGTAATAATAACAATAGAATATTAAAGGAAAATTGATAACAAACAAAGCTGACACATTAGGGTAAACCTATACTGATCAACTCTCATTAAAATCTCAATTTTGACCATTGTTCTTTAACTTTTTTGCTTGTAGTTCTGTCAAGAGCCCCATCACCAGCAAGCGCATTGCCAACATCATCGAGTTCATGACCTTTGCCCTGTTCAAGTACGCAGCTAGAGGGCTGTACGAGGATGATAAGTTCATGTTTACCCTTCTGCTGACCTTCAAGATCGACCTGCAGGGAGGGAAGATAAAACACGAGGAATTCATGACGCTAGTTAAAGGTTAGTCACTAACTTCAGACAACTTAAAAAACAATTATTTACATAATCGTATATAAGACATTAGGAATTAATTTATTGTATCAATGGTTTATGAATTATTTAAGACAAAGTTTTTAATTGACTTACATAGATATGACATGAGGAATTCATGGCGCTTATCAATGGTTAGTGACTTAACTATGGATACAGTTTTTGGATATTTACAAAGATAAAACCTGAAGATCAAATCAATTAATCAGTCGGTCAGTTGATTGATCAATTAATCAATCACTACACTTACTCGCACCTGGTGGTGCGACACTGGCTCCGAATGCATGTCCTCAGCAAGTGGATCCTAGACATCACTTGGTTGAACCTAGTGGAGCACAGCAAGCTCAAGCACTTCAATCAACAAACCAATCAATCAAATAAACATCTAATGAATAACTTAATCTCCCCATGATCAAACAACGATCAATCACTAAATTTCCCTACTAGGTGGTGCAACACTGGACCTTAATGCCTGTCTTCCGAAGCCCAGCAAGTGGTTCCTGTACATCACCCGGTTGAACCTGGTGGAGCTCAGCAAGCTGAAGCACTTCTCAGAGATCCTCAACCAGATCAAATAATCAATAAATGAATGAATAAATGAATGAATCACTTAATCAATCACTTAATTTCCCTAATAGGTGGTGCGACCCTGGACCTTAATGCCTGTCCCCCGAAGCCCAGCAAGTGGTTCCTGTACATCACCCGGTTGAACCTGATGGAGCTCAGCAAGCTCAAGCACTTCTCAGAGATCTTTAACCAGATCAATGAATGAATCAATCAATCAATCAATCACTCAGCCAGTCAATCAGTAAATCAATCACCAAATTTCCCCACTAGGTGGTGCGACACTGGACCTGAATGCCTGTCCTCCGAAACCCGGCAAGTGGATCTTGGACATCACCTGGTTCAACCTGGTGGAGCTCAGCAAGCTCAAGCACTTCTCAGAGATCTGCAACCAGATCAAATAATCAATGAATGAATGAATGAATCACTTAATCAATCACTTAATATTCCTAATAGGTGGTGCGACCCTGGACCTGAATGCCTGTCCTCCCAAGCCCAGCAAGTGGTTCCTGTACATCATCCGGTTGAACCTGGTGGAGCTCAGCAAGCTGAAGCACTTCTCAGAGATCCTCAACCAGATCAAATAATCAATAAATGAATGAATGAATGAATGAATCACTTAATCAATCACTTAATTTCCCTAATAGGTGGTGCGACCCTGGACCTTAATGCCTGTCCCCCGAAGCCCAGCAAGTGGTTCCTGTACATCACCCGGTTGAACCTGATGGAGCTCAGCAAGCTCAAGCACTTCTCAGAGATCTTTAACCAGATCAATGAATGAATTAATCAATCAATCAATCACTCAGCCAGTCAATCAGTAAATCAATCACCAAATTTCCCCACTAGGTGGTGCGACACTGGACCTGAATGCCTGTCCTCCGAAACCCGGCAAGTGGATCTTGGACATCACCTGGTTCAACCTGGTGGAGCTCAGCAAGCTCAAGCACTTCTCAGAGATCTGCAACCAGATCAAATAATCAATGAATGAATGAATGAATCACTTAATCAATCACTTAATATTCCTAATAGGTGGTGCGACCCTGGACCTGAATGCCTGTCCTCCCAAGCCCAGCAAGTGGTTCCTGTACATCACCCGGTTGAACCTGATGGAGCTCAGCAAGCTCAAGCACTACTCAGAGATCCTTAACCAGATCAATTCATCAATCAATCAATCAATCACTTATTCTCCCCACTAGGTGGTGCCACACTGGACCTGAATGCCTGTCCTCCGAAACCCGGCAAGTGGATCTTGGACATCACCTGGTTGAACCTGGTGGAGCTCAGCAAGCTCAAGCACTTCTCAGAGATCCTCAACCAGATCAGCCGCAACGAGAAGCAGTGGAAGCACTGGTTTGACAAGGACGCTCCGGAGGAAGAGGCCATCCCGGACGGATACCACCAGTCGCTGGACGTCTTCAGGAAACTCCTGCTTATCAGATCCTGGTGCCCAGACAGAACCCTGGCTCAGGCCAGAAAGTATATTGGTAAGTGCTTTAGAATAGTGACACACATAAGTTTGATTTTACATTTTAATTGAAAATTCTGGTGAGCGCTATGCAGAGGGTGTGATCCTAGACCTAGAAGGCACTTTTTAAGAAGATTCTGACTCTGGTAACGCTCATGAGCTGCTCCCTAATCTAGGGAATCCTAGAAATCCTAGAAAATGTTTACTACAAATAATCTTGCCTGCCCTCAATAACATTTTATAATTTTAAAAACTGTTATCAATTACATCACATTCAGCTGACCACAGATCTACTGATCTGCAAATATTATTGCAAATGATCTTGTCTGTCCTAACAATTATTTGAACATTTTAAAAACTGTTATCACATTCAGCTGACTCGATGGGCGAGCGCTACGCAGAGGGTGTGATCCTTGACCTGGAGGGAACCTTTGAAGAGTCGGACCCCCGCAACCCGCTCATCTGCTTCCTGTCCATGGGCTCCGACCCGACCAACATGATCGAGGGTCTGGCCAAGAAGAGGAAGTTCGACTGCCGCTCCATCTCCATGGGACAGGGGCAGGAGGTCCACGCCAGGAGGCTGCTGCAGCAGTTCATGCAGAATGTAAGCTATTAAAAGATATGATTGAGTACTGATGGTTGTTGGGTAAAGAGTAGCGATTAAACGCAGCTCAAAATAATCCAACGCAACTTTGCATTTGTATGCAAATCAATCGCTTAAAAGTTGCTTAAAAGTTGCATTACATTTCAAGCACAAGTTGTGAATGCCTTTGATCCATTATCTCTTGTAAAGTTAAGTTTGAAATCAATCACAACTTCTCGTTATGCAAAGGGCAGTGCATTCAATTGCAAATTTGCCTCTTAACTTCCTGGCTGAACTGATGGACACTGTCACAGATACAAAGACCAGCCAAGACAGGAACCAGTCATGATGACATCAGATATTTATTTCTTTGTTTTATTGATTTTGATTTTGATATCACCAGGGTGGCTGGGTGTTGCTTCAGAACTGTCACTTGTCGCTTGACTTCCTGGACGAACTGATGGACACCGTCATAGAAACAAAAGCCCTGTATTATGACTTCAGACTCTGGATGACTTCAGAGGTCTTGACCCTAACCCTAACCAAGACCATCTATGATGACTCCAATATTAATTTCTTTGTTTTCATATTTTGATATCACCAGGGTGGCTGGGTGTTGCTTCAGAATTGTCACTTGTCGCTTGACTTCCTGGACGAACTGATGGACACCATCATAGAGACGGAGACCATGCATGATGACTTCAGGCTCTGGATGACTACAGAGGTCCACAAGAGCTTCCCTATCAGCTTGCTTCAGGTAAGAATCAAACTGCCTTTCTCTTTTTGAACTAATTTTGTTATGTGAAACATTGATTATAATCTGCAAGTCTGCAAATTTAAATATACATTAACATTAACAAAACATTATATATATAGAGTATAAAAAGAAATACAAAATGCAAGGAGAGAAAGCAAATAGTTAAAGGGCAATGCAACTCAAGAATAGAGTTTATCCTACTTGATATATCATAATATGCCTTTTTATTATATATAACATAACTCCGACTCAGATTTCTGCTTTGGGAGAAATATGTGAAAACTCTATCGGGTTTACCACTATTCATGCGAACGCTGGAGGCCGCCATTATTAGGTGTGTGCGGACTTATGGTCAGTGATATGCACTAATGCATTTCAATGGCACCTATTGAAGCCATTGTCTGAATACTTGTTAGATGCTTTGACGAGTCCGTAAATCAGTGAAAAGCTTTTTGTTCGGCCCGTAGCACACTCGTCATAGTTTGCAAAGCATGTCGGGCAATTACAAGAACATGGCCGCTCCCATCACCTTTTGTCGCCGTAAGAATTAGTAAAATGTGGGTATGTTCACGTAAGGATTTCATGGGATCCAGGAGGCCAAAATTGCCAAGTCATGTATCAAATAAAATGTCTGTTCACCCTCTAAACGATAATAATAGCCGAAAGCCATAGTTTCATTGCCCTTTAACATATCCAACAAAATAATGATGCTAACTATTTTCACTTGTGCATGCAACAGATGTGTATCAAGTTCACCAACGAGCCTCCGCAGGGCATCAAGGCCGGGTTGAAGCGGACGTACGCAGGCATCACGCAGGACCAGCTGGACGTGTCCAACCTTCCCCAGTGGAAGCCCATGCTGTATGCCACGGCCTTCCTGCACACCACCGTGCAGGAGAGGCGCAAGTTTGGCCCCCTCGGCTGGAACATCCCCTACGAGTTCAACGCGGCCGACTTCAGCTCCACCGTACAGTTCATGCAGGTACAATTTAATATTGATTATTTTTGCACTTTAATATTGTCATGATGATGATATTGGTGATGATGATGGTGGTGGTGATGATGACGACTGCGACGATCGATGGTGATGATTAAACAAATTGATAACAAGTATTATTATCTTTTCTATAAACTGAACACCAAGTATTTGCATAAATAATAGTGCTATGGACTTTTTAATTTAATTTTAATTTTATTAGGTGTCGACTTTTTTTTATGAAGATTGATCTAGCACTGTCCATTGTGGCCTAATGTCTGTATAAAACACTCTGATTATTTTATACCATAATATGTACTTATATGTACATAATTATGTAATGTAATATATTATTTTTTCTTCCATTCAGAACCATCTTGACGACATGGACATCAAAAAAGGGGTGTCATGGTCGACCGTGCGCTACATGATCGGCGAGATCCAGTATGGTGGTCGTGTCACCGACGACTTTGACAAGCGTCTCCTCAACACCTTTGCCAAGGTGTGGTTTAGCGAGGGGATTTTCACTCCCAACTTTGTCTTCTACAAGGGCTACGCCATTCCCAAGTGCGCTAACCCCGCTCAGTACACTGAATACATCAACAGCCTCCCCGTGGCCGACACGCCAGAGGCCTTTGGACTCCATTCCAATGCAGATATCACGTAAGTTTGACAGAAAAGGGGAAAATTGTGAAAATCTGCTCAGTATACGACTAACTATAATATGTGAAAATATGCTTACAATAGCTACATCTTCAGAACTTTCTGACCTATTGAAATCAAGCAATAGCTTATTTTATAACTCTTTATGCTTTTGTCCTGATGAGATGATTTACAAATCCAAATCTCCTTTAACAAGCTATAATTCTGCTTGCATGGGGAGTCTGATCTACAAATCCAAACCACCCTTAACAGGTGACTTTTTTTCCTTTTGTTCCCATATGCACCAGAGTACCATATGTACCAGAGCAACATATCCTTGACGGTGCTGGACACTATCCTCAGCACCCAGTTCAAGGAAAGTGGTGCTTACAGTGTGGAGCTATGTCAAGAACAATTTTTTTCGACTTGCATCACTACTATAAGTCTGAGCAGTATTTTTGGCAATTTTTGCACAGTCTAGTCTAATGACTTTATTCCTCTTGCTCCCTATGCAGATACCAGAGCAACACAGCCAAGACAGTGCTGGACACCATCCTCAGCATCCAGCCCAAGGACAGCGGTGGCGGCAGCGGGGAGACCAGGGAGGTGACGGTCAAGCGCATGGCGGACGACATGTTAGACAAGCTGCCCCCGGACTACATCCCCCACGAGGTGCGGGAGCGTCTGTCGAAGATGGGCGCCCTCATGCCCATGAACATCTTCCTCAAGCAGGAGATGGATCGGATGCAGCGGGTCATCTCCATCGTCCGCACCACCCTGGTCGACCTCAAGCTCGCCATCGACGGCACCATCATCATGAACGAGAACCTGCGCGACGCCCTGGACAGCATGTTCGACGGCCGCATCCCGGGCAGCTGGAGCAAGATCTCCTGGGCGTCGTCGACCCTGGGCTTCTGGTTCACGGAGCTGCTGGACAGGAACAAGCAGTTCAGCACCTGGTGCTTCGACGGACGTCCTAACACCTTCTGGATGACAGGGTTCTTCAACCCGCAGGGATTCCTCACCGCCATGAGACAGGTGGGTGTCTTTACCATTGGATTCCCTGTAATCTAATAATCTAATTCAGTGCCATTTCCATTTTTTTTGTTATTGCTTAGAGCAGAGTTAAGGTAATCTACACATTGCGAAAACAAACGGCACATTTACATCATTTTGTAACAAACATGTGGAGATAAATCATAAAAAACAAATGTGTGTAAATATATATAAAGAACAAACATGTGTGTATGAACATAGTAGACAAATGAGAAAAATCAATGAAATGATTGAAAGGAGACTTGGAAGTGAGTTTTTTCAGACCTGTTTGATAATGATAATGATAATGATAATGATAATGATGAATGATAGTGATAATGATAATAATAGTAATAATCTAAATACTTATATAGCACACTTCTCTAAAAAAAATAATCAAGGCACTACAAAACAATACAAAAACAAAGAACATACAACAGTTTAGTCTCTCTTCAGAATTCAACAAATGTCAAATGTCAAATGGCAATATCCTCATTTGCTTCAGTTCTCCATGTTACCATAAGCCAATCAACAAGGTACTAGAGAAATGTGGAAGTTTCAAGTGATTTTGGTTGAATTTGGCAAAGTTTCTGGATCACTTTATTAAACCAAACCTTTTACTGACATCCTAATTTTGTCTATTCTCCATGTATTGTAGGAGGTGACCAGAGCCCACAAGGGCTGGGCCCTGGACAGCGTGGTCCTGCACAACGATGTCACCCGCTTCCTGCGCGATGACATCAGCCAGCCCCCGCAGGAAGGCGTCTACGTCTACGGCCTGTCCCTAGAGGGCGCCAGCTGGGATCGACGCGGCTGCCGTCTCATCGAGCCCAAGCCCAAGGTTCTCTTCGAGCCGTTGCCCGTCATCCACATCTACGCAATCAACAGCACGGCGGGGCGCGACCCCCGGATGTACGAGTGCCCCATCTACAAGAAGCCCGTCAGGACGGACCTGACGTACATCGCTTCGGTTGAGCTGAAGACCACCCAGAATCCCGACCACTGGATACTCAGGGGTGTGGCTTTGCTCTGTGACATCAAGTAGACCCTCTGGGGGATTACCCCCCTCTCCCACCCCCCTACTCAATGTGGTGGGGGTGGGGGTGGGGCTATCCCTTTATGGCATTCCCTCCCTTCCCTCCTCATCTTATTATGGCATTGCCCTCATCTATAGGGGTTCCCTTATTCCATTTCATCCCACCTTCTACCCTATGTGGTGGGGGTTGGGCATCTCTTTATGGCTTTCCCTCTCTTCTCCTGTCCAAAGTGGCACCCCCTTTCATACCTCACTATTTATCGTATCATGGCATTGCCGCAACTCTCTTTATCTTCCGCCTTTATTGCCGCATCATTCTACAATATAATTTCATCTTCCGTCCGTTATATTGCTTTATCTCTATGTACATTCATATCGTGCATTGTGTTATGAAGCTTTATTTGCATTCAGCATTCATGCTCCAATTTTTTTTATGAAAATGGCATTCTATCCTTCATATTACATTCCAGTCTTTTTTTTATTTTACAAAAAGCATTATTTTTCTACCAAATAAATTGTGTCATATTTACCATATTCCATATTAACGTTATTAGAATTCCATACCAAGACAATTTCTTTAGCCTAAGCATAATCTTATCTAAATATATTGTCATATTTATGTCTTTATCTTTTGTATAAATATATATATATCCTTTATATCTAAATTTTCATGAATTTCTCCCTCGTATAATTGTGCCTTGATTTACATAATGAATAATCCTATTCACTTGTTTTAGTGTAGAAAATCTGTCAGTCATGTTTTGTAAATTATTTGTTACTTTGAAGAGAGGAAAAACAAAAAAAAGCATATATAAATGCATAAATAAATCATGCATGTATGCAGGATTGTACAAATCACTAAATCTATGCAGTAACTACAAGTACTTATCTTAATATTAGACTTTTCATCCTCTTTTTACAACTTTGAGCATAAATCTTGTCATGGTCTTGTGTATTCATTGACGCATATATATTTCCATGCTCCTGCAATTTTTTGTACTGCATTAAACATTGAGTGTTAAATCAAATTCATCGCAAGAAAGTGTCTCTCTTTTCAAAACAGTGAACTGTGAAATGTGATAATGCAAATACATTTCGTCTAATTGTCATGAATGCAGCGTGTGTGCGCATTTTCAAATCATGTTTGAATGAATCGAATTTGTTATATTCTGCATAGCTCATTTATCTCATGTCTCTACCTTGAAAAAAATGTGCCTGTTTGTTTCATGAATGTGTGTTCTCGAGTCCCTCCGTCCTATCATGAAAGAATTTGCTGCTCTACCAGAGTTGACTCTTCAAATAATGTTTGTGTGCTGTGATCAGTCAGTCAGTATTCCTTCTTACATCTATATAGTTATTGTAAAAAATATATAATGTACATATCATAAATTGTTGCATCTATGTCTCACTTTGCAAGTTGTGTAAATGTATTTATGATCATGATGAGCGTGATTCTTATGTTGTGTTCACCATTATATCTTAGCATACTTATTTTCCTATTCATATTTTGTCCTTCAATTCTGTATTCTTAAATGCAAAAGAGTTTATAAACCTTGTGTAGTCTAAAATATCAAGTACTTTCTCAGACTTAGTGAATTGTATGCAAACCGTTTTCAAGCCTATGAGCGTGTGTGCCTATGCATTCTAATTTCTTCCAATCTGATCATATATATTGAACAAAATTGATTGACAACTTCCATTGTCTTGTGTATTAGCTAAGTTGCTGAAGACAAGAATGACATCTAACTGCTCATGAAGTATAATTTTCATATCAGAATATATATTCGCGACATATTTTCATATACCCTTTTTTCATTAAATTTTATGTTCTTATGTAAACAAGTATATACACCCTTGTGTAGTCTATATATTTAGTACTTTCTCAGACTTAGTGAAATGTATGCAAACCGTTTCTAAGCCTATGAGCGTGTGTGCCTATGCATTCTAATTTCTTCCAATCTGATCATATAATATTGAACAAAACTGATTTACAATTTTCCTTTTACTATGTATTAGTGAAAGCTGCATAAGCCTTTCATGTGTGAAATAAATCTTTATCTTCTATCTGCTAATAAAGTATAAATTTCATATCAGAATATATATCTTCGTGTTTTGAACAAAATATCAGTCATCCGCTGTCTTATTGCCTCATGTTTATGCATTAGCATTTTCTTATTGAATCATTGTGTCTTGTTATATACAATATATATATATATGTTTTATTCCTATCATTATGGCTCTTTGAATATATAATTCCATATTTCAAAAGATTCACCAATATACAGTGGAACCTCGTTATAATGAGAACCTTGAGACAATTCAAATTACCTTGTTATATCAGGGTTGAAAAAAAACACACAAGAATTAGAGAGGTTGGACCAGCAACAGTACCTTGTTACAAGAGGGTTTTGTTATATCGGAGCTCTTCATAACGAGGTTCCACTGTATATCCAAACAGCTACCCATTGCATGTAGCGCATATTGTCCTAAAAAATATGCTATCCATATTATACAGCTTATTTACCCAAATACATACCCATTTAATGCAGGTAAGTCCTACTTATTTTGCTTTGTTCTATGATTTCAATCATTCTATGTGTCACGTGCATACAAAATGGCTTTTGCTTCTTCTGCTAGGCATTTGCTTAGGGATGAACTAAATATGATCACCGCTTTTCTATTACTTGAGTCCTCTGCATATAGATCAAAGGGGTGTTGCATAACAAGTTCCGATCAATGGGAAATTTGCAATTAAGCCAATGAGATTGCACATTAAGGCGCATTTCTTAGGCTTGCGTTTAATTGCAACTTAGCGATTGATCGCAGCTTTTTAGAATATGCAACACCCCCAAGCAGTGACAACCTTCAATGCTCATCCCTAGCAAAATCCTGTCAAAAGCAATTTGCGTTTCCTAATGCATTTTTGGTCATCTTTTTGTAATATTGCATTCCTCGGTCCCACTCCCGGCCTAGAGCGTTACTTGACGTCACATTGTAATACTACACTCCTGGGGCCCTGTTTCATGAAACTTTTCCAATTGTTTTAAGTGTCCAGTTATTGTAACTACCATGGCAACAGCTATTGAGTGCTTGATGCTGATTGGCTGTTGCCATGGTAGTTGCTATAATTGGACACTTTCAACAATTGGAAAAGGTTTTTATGAAACAGGGCTTTGGTATCAAGAGCATATCGGGCATAGCTTGGGTTGTCTTCAGATCTATACTCAAAATTAATCTCAGAAAGTTTGTGGCAAAAAAAATATTTATGAATGTTTTTATTAGTCAGTATAAAAACAACATATTTAGAGAACAAACCAACATGTATCTTTGGTCGTTTAACCCGTTTCTAGATCTTTGGATCATCCACATTTTTTGCTATATCCTTGTATGGTTTATTTTCAAATCAATGTACGAGAACAATATAAAAAAATCAAAAAATCTAAGTTCAACTTTATTCCAATATCCTTTGAGTAATTTCTGTGTAGAAAGAATTACTGTAGAACAAATTCAATTCTTTATCTATATCTTTATGATTGTAACAAGTATGGTATATGTAGAACAAATTCCAGACAAACGAATCTCTACTCAAAATGTCATTTCAGTATTTTTAATTTGTTTGTATTATTTCTCTACTATGTTCAAATCAAATTTTGAGAACAATATCGAGAACAGCAAGTTTCAACAACCAATCGTATAATATATATTTGGACAGTTTCCTGTTATTTGACAGGTATAAATACTTTTTAATTGTGTTTAATATTTTGTTTTGTATTATTTTCTCAGTTTTTGTAATTCTGATACTGAACAATAGTCACTCCAGCATTAATGTTCTGATATGGCATGGTCTATGGAAATATATGGTATAAGAGTCAAGTTAATTACATTCACAATGACATTTCTGTGGGATGTTGCCCAAATTTGCATCAATTGTTAAGTTGCAATTAATTGCAAGTCTGAAAATAATTACGCTCTTTTGAACTAATCAGATTCACACATTTTCATATTCTTACTTGCAATTGCAACTTTGCAATTGATTGCAACTTTATATGCAACACCCACTGGAGTGATAGTTGAGTTCAACTAGAGGGTCTTGCGTAGTGTGTTGATGGTAGCCTCTAGAGATAGGTTCAAAGTATTTTCATAATTGTGTAAAACGATCAACTTGAACATGAACTTATATGTGTAACATGTATGAAATATGAAAAAGGCAGTTATTATATTTTATGTACAAATTCAAATTTCTGTATTTTGATTGTAATGATCAAATGTATGAACATACATAATAGATTTACATTAATAATGCACACATTTATATCCGACATAAAAACTGGTATTAACATTTAATACACGTTGCTTAGGTCTAGTTTTAGAATACATGTATTTCAATATTTAATATTTAAGAGGAGGAGAGATAGAAAAAGTGTATTTTACATTAGAATAATATGAATTATATGTGATGTTATGTGATATGTAAATTAACAGGTCTAATTACGACTGAAACAATACATACAATACATTCCCAGGTTTGCTGTGGTAATTGTTTTATTTGTATTCTAACCAGAACTTAAAGTTTATTAAATTATTAACGAGGCCCATATTCATCAAACCCTCCTAGCTTAGTTTTGTGCAAAGTCTAGTTTGGTTGATAATGTTAAGTAAGCAACGTACAGTTTTCCTAGCCCCTAACTATGGCTATCTCGATAAGCATTTACTGTCTACTAAGTTAACCTTAAGTGCTATCTACAAAAAGAATCTCTTGTTGCAAACTTATATCCCCAAAATACCTAGAATGGAACTAAGTTAGCATGCTTATATGCATTTGGGCCAGTCCCTCATTCGTGAAACCCTGCTAGCTTAGTTTTGTGCAAAGTTTAGTTTGGTAGATAGGGCTAATAAGGAGTGATCTTAGACACCAACTATGAATAAATGGCTTAGACTTATCTACTAACTAAGTTAACCTTTGTTGACAACTAAATGTATAACTAGTTGCATACTTATCACCCAAAGTATACTAGCCATGGAAGTAAGCTAGCTGAATTTCATGAATGTGATGGGCGCTGAAAGATGTTAAAGAATTGCAGAGTAGTACTAACCATGTTGTTCATTTTATTTTAGAAATAAAAGAATATATAACTAATGTATGTATTTCTGGAAATATCCTATTGATGTTAAGATAATTTAGGTAATAACATGTCAATTTAAAACAAATTATGTGCTGTTGGAAAATATATGAGGTCAAGTGACTTAATAGTAAATTAAAAAACAATTTGTTTAAAAACAATTATAGGTTCTGGTACAGACGTTTTAAGTATATATAGTTCAAATTAAAAATGGAAAATATCATGTTTTAAAATGTGAGTTTGATGTGATCAAAATTGTGTTGATTAACTTTCAGGTAAGGAGAGTGAAATATGTTAGTAGCAAGATTGTACTTGCCATACTCTGAGAAATAACAAATGGAATAAAGTTTTGATCAAAATAATAAATTAGCTATCCATTACTTTGAATGTCTGATTTGTTAATAATGTTTGCATGAAGCATAAAATGTATACACAATCAAACATACCATAGGCATTGTCAATTTCTTCTCCCCATTGATGATTCGTCATTTCGACCATCTTTGCCGAGGGAGCGAACCCTTCAGATGGCATAGCGAGAAATCCTGAAAAGTTTGTACAGGGGATAGGGTCAGATTGCCTTAATGGGGGTACAGGGGGCGCTGCCCAGTAAGATTTTGGATTTGGGCAGTTTGGCACTCAATATGTGGTTAAAAGAAGACTATTGTATACACTTTTACGTTATGAATGAGAGGGGGACAATATCCCTTCATTTTAATGTTTATTTTTATTTTTTTATTTCTCAACCCCAAAGATTGGGAAGGGGGGGGGGGGGGGGGGGTTATAATACAGGCTATCCCCACCTCAAATATCGGTGGGATATATCCCCCATTCCCCCCGTGATCGACGCCCATGAAACATACTCAGAGAGAGTCAGCATACACACTGTCACATAATGAATGAATGAATGAAATGAATGGATGCATGAATGAATGAAATGAATTTATTGTCAAAAATAATAAGATCAATATTTACAATTTACAATAGTCATAGTACAGATTAATGAAACATCTTGAAATTAACCATACGATAGAAAGAATTGACGAAAGGGGCTAACAAAATAGCACAGTGCTAATTGAGGTTAGTCCCGAAAATAATAAATTACACAAACACATTTCAGCTGAACTAACTTATTTACACTTTATAAATACATTGAATTTGTATCAATTAAAAAAGACATATAATATATATACATAATTATATATAAAATATTATATAATAATGAATAGGTAGATACATAAATAGATGTATATTTATTTGAATATACTGTTTTAGTGCTTGGCAAAAGCTTTTCCGTCTATTATTTTCCCTTAAAGTTATCGGTAGTTGGTTCCACGAATGTGGTCCTGAATATGTAATATAGATTGTTTTTCAACGTTTGTTTTAATTTTGAAAACCCTTTTATTACATTTCTTTTGATTCCGCGTTTCATACGGATGATCAATAAATGAGAAGTAATCAATACATTTATGAGGTAGATTATTATTTATCAAATCATGCATGCATAAGCAAATCATATAACGTTATTGCTTTAAAATGTCTAACAGAACCTTACACATGCTTAAAACATGTATTCGCAAGCCAATACACACACAAATAAAGGGGTGATAATTTGGTGCTCAACAAATCTTATAATTTTAAACGTGTTCCAAGTTGTCATCTTCAGATATATAACACATTCTTAATCAATTATTATATTAAATACTCTATTTTGTATTTGCGGTTAGCTTGTTCTATATAAAGCGTGTATCTGTTTTATGAGGAATTGCAGAAAAAAGGAGACTTCTGAATTTTAGAGGATATCATAATGTTAATTTTGTGTATATTTATTTGTGACGTCATAATCAGTGGCGTAGCGTGGTCGGACTGATTGGGGGGTGGGGGGGGGGGGGGGGGGGGAGGGGCACACCTTATGTATTTCTTTGTTTTTTCAAAAAAATTCCCCTTATGTTTTCTATTGTTTTTCCCAAATTATTGGGGGGGGGGGGGGCACGTGCCCCCCGTAGCTACGCCACTGGTCATAATATACAGTTATTTCCACTTGCTTGGTCCGTGCAAGTGACAATTTTCATGCTTCGAGGCCGTGAATTATGAATTCATGCGAAATATGTTCCAAAGCCTAGATTAAAACATGCATTATGGCGTACATGACTAGGAATTTCCCCTTTGCTTGATCCATTCATAATGACGTCACTTGCACTGTTTTAATTGGCCCGCATAGCTTGATGATTGAATGAAATGCAATGAAAATCAAATGAAATTAAATTTATTTATCTCTCATGTCACCCAATGATGGGTATTGGAGAAAAAAGAAACAATCAATTACAAACTATCTATAACTATATACAATATTTACATATTATTATGTACAAGAATTTAAATGGTAACGATAAAAACAAAATTGAGAAATAGTAAAAAAAAAAAAAAATAATAATAATAAATAAATAGTAACACTAGTACTATAACAATATATATTACTAATAGTTTTATAATACAATGAGTACAAACAAATACAAACAATTAAAATAAAAACAATATTATTGTTGATAATGATCTTGTCATTTACCAGCTTTATGCTATTATATAATGAACTGGTTTATGAGAAATACTTGACGATAAGACCACATAATTTAGCAAGGTTTATCATGGTAGAGTAATTAGTAGAGTTTAATAATTTATTCATCTTTTTGATGTTAGGGCGTTTTCTATACTGTTTATTAATTGAACATAAAAACAACGTAATCTGCTTTTGAACTATTAAAATCAATAATGGGAGATGTTTCGATTTTGTTATTATTTTACGATGAATTAAATTAAAATGATTGCTGCATTTTATCATGTACGATTTAATCTCTTTTTTTCTAAGACATTCAGACATAATTACGCAGATTTGTTTAATTTGTTGCCCCAAATCTACCGTTTCTTTTTTGAAAATATTGTTGTAATAAAAAAAAAATGATATAACTTTGGTAATTAATGATATATTCATAATTTCTACTCGAATTCAATCTCCATAATATAAGTAGCCAGAGTCAGTGGCGTAGACAGATTCTTACACCTGGGGGGGATGATTTGCCGTTCAGTTCACACCGGACCAAGACTAATTTGTTCGCGGCCCGAGACCACCTGCCCAAATATTTAGAGACCAAAACAATTGCTTGGAAGTCCTCTCAGTGGGGGGGGGGGGGGGGGGGGGGGGGGGGGTTCCGTACAATTTTTTCGAAGCCGAGACCAAGTACTTTCAAAATTTTCTAGACAAAGACCAGGTTCCTTCAAAGTTGAAAACCCCTCTCAGTGGGGGTGGGGGGGGGGGGGGGGGGGGGGGTCCGTAAAATTTTTTCGATGCCAAGACCACGTACTTTCACAATTTTCGAGCCCGAGACCAAGTACCTTCAAAGTTGAAAACCCCTCTCAGTGGGGAGGGGGGGGGGGGGGGGGGGGTGTCCGTACAATTTTTTCGAAGTCGAGATCAAGTATTTTCAAAATTTTCGAAACCGAGACCAGGTTCCTTCAACGTTGAAAACCTCTCTCAGTGGGGGGGGGGGGGGGGGGGGGGGGGGGCAAAGAGTCGAGACCAAATACTGACACAATTTTCGAACCCGATACCGGAAATCTTTGACAATTTTTGGTACCGAGATCTGGTTTTAGTCGGTTGTGACCAGGTTTTAGACGGTCAAGACCGCTTAAAAGTAGTCTCGAGAACAGCTATAATGTGAAAAGGGGGGTTCAACCCCCCCCCCCCCCCCCCCTTACAGCAATTTTTGGGTCAAAGGGGGGGATTGAACCGCCGAAATCCCCCCCCCCCCCCCCCCCGGGTACGCCTATGCATACAACTAATGTTTTCTTTTTCACTCGTATAGATACACACAAAAAAATATATCCTTCCCTAAAACCTGGGGGGGATGATTGTACATGTCATCCCCCCCACCTTGTGAGGTGGGGGGGATGCATCCCCCTCATCCCCCCCGTTGTCTACGCCCCTGGCCAGAGTGGACATCGCAGCGCGCATGCGTAAGATATAGCAGATTGTATTAATTGTCTGATAAGACGCATTGTGACGTCACATGGTTACAGCGCGTCAATCTTCTGTATGTACTTCTCCGCTATACTAGCCCTCGATGTTTTCACATCTTCAGTTGATTTCAGCCTCTTTTGGTTTGCCGTCAGCTTTCGTTGCTCTCTAGGCTTTATAACCTAGTTTTGCGATATTTTGCGATCAAACAACGATTTGTTTCGATCTCATCTGCTTATCAGATATTGTTCTGCTCATCTAGATCTAGAATCTAGTTTTCTGTAATTCGATCAGAACATTTCTAAGAATTTAGCCATCAATTCTTAGATTGAAAACAACAATGGGTTGCACCGAATCTCGAGTGTTGCAATCCGTTGCGAAAGAAAGTCGGTCTGTTCAACGGAGACTAGTCGCCCGTTTCCGTTCGGCGTTCCGCAGACGAAGTGCCAAGGTTACTCCTATCGTAAGTTTGGACTTTTCTCCGGAATTTGCGTGCTGTTTTTTATTTCTCTATTAATTTTTTTTAAAATATGTATAATGGCATTCCTCTTTTTCTTTAAAAACTTTACAAGATCCATTGAATTCATCGTAAAATAATAACAAAATCGAAACATCTCCCATTATTGGTTTTAATAGTTCAAAAGCATACCGTTGTTTTTATTTTCAGTTACGGAATAATAATGCTTGAATATGTTTTGAATTTGTTGTTTTTCATTATATTATATGCTTTATCTAAAATTAATTTGAATCAAATTCAAAATTCAAAATAAGCATTCATCTTTGTTTGATTGATATGAGATAATTTTTCCATTATGCAGTTTACACTATTTCCAATTTCCGGATAAATTTATTCTGACTCGTATATTATATATTTGACGCTAAGAAAACAGCTTTCGAAAGGTTACAAACAGAATACTAATGGATCAATTTTGTTTGAATATCATAAGAAAAACATGTCGATAACCAAATCTGAACCTAAACATAGGCCTAGTTATATAAAGTTTATAAGCCGAAAGGGGGCCGAAAGTTACTGACAACGCCGTTTTTTGTATTTTGTTTAATAAAGATTGCAAAAAGATGATACATTCTGCACACCCGCTTTGGTTTCATTACACATGCATCTCTAAACATTCTGATCGCTTTGTGGTGCTTCTTTCCATAAACTGTCCACTTAGGATGTATTCTTTTTTAAAGGCATTTTTTACACATCATCATAATATTCACAGATAAGTTATGATATATATTCTTTCACGTTGTCGGGGAAACAAACACACTTATTTCGTTACAGTTTTGTTGGGGGTTGTTTCTAGTTTTAATAAGTTTCCAAAATAAAGTCTGATCTGTTTGAAATCCCCAGGAGGTGTGGGATGGCTGCGATTCGGGCACAGAGAGTAACGACGCCACAATCTACACTCTCGGGTCATCGACCGACCCGTCTTTCTATAGCTATGACGAACCATGTGATGACGGTGATGACGACTACGAAGATGCAGCTGACGTGTTTCATCGACCGATGCAGCAACCTGCTCAACCTCTTCAGCCGCGTCCCTCACGGCCCGCCTCCAGCAAAACTCCCGTTTCACCAGCATGCACCTACTCCGACCCCTTCCCGAATGGACCGCGATCGATCTCGCGGGTCATGTCGCAACGTTGGCAGCCTGTGCGACAACCGATGTACAACGTTAGCTTCACTCTGCCAGGCGCTATCAACGACTGGGATGATAATGACGCCACTTCAGTGCCAGCACTCAGTGCATGTTAGTTTCTTATCTATCTACATTATATTTTCGCCTATATAATTCTTATATCAGCAAATATTCATTTTAAGTCATTATCCAACACTAAAGTCTCCCAAACTTTTTAAAATTTCATCAGCCTTTATCTTTATAAAACTTAAATTATTGCCCCATTCCTTATTTTTGATCGAACTCATTTTGTATGAGTATGTACTCGTTCTACCCTTTTCTTTTATTGACAACTTTAATTTCTTTGTGTGCATTTTTGATCAATATCAAATAAAGTTTCAGACCATTATTACCTTTTACATTATTATGATTCTATAGATCCGGGCAGCTCAATACCTAACTCGGGTACCTTCCCTACGGAGTCACATGTTGATGCCGATGATAATGCGATCGCCCAACCTTATACCGAGACGGGCAACCTCTACTCGTTATCTCACTCCTCGGGCAACTTGCAACTAGCCCGCCGGTACTCCGACGATGATGTTGGTAGTCTAGACTCCGAGGCTGAAGCGTGGCTCCAGCTTGCCGAACTAAACAAATTCGTCGACGAGACACGTCGCGTTATCAATATATTCCGTGACATGGTGTACGATGAAGTTGCAAAAAGGACGCAAGAGCCGGAGGATCATTAGGAGGAAATGACAATGAACAAACTCACAGAGCTCTGTCGACGCGCATTAAAGGCCAATGCAACCCTAGAATAGAGTTTATCCTACTTTACACATCGAAATATGCTTGTTTATTTCGCATATCATTACCCCGACTCAGATTTCTGCTTTGGAAGAAATATGTGAAAACACAATCGGGTACACCAATATTCACGCGAACGCTGGAGGCCGCCATTGTTAGGTCTGTGCGGACTTTACTAGCATGTGATCGATCAATGCAATGATGCATTCCTGCACTTAACTACCATTGTTATATGAATACTTGTAGACGTGTTGATGAGTCTGCAAATCAATGAAAAAATATTTTTGTTCGGCCATCGGCACAGTCGTCAGAATTTGCGAAGCATGTTGGGTAGTTACACGAACATGGCCGCTCCCACCATCTTTTGCCGCCGTAACAATTAGTACAATTTGGGTATGTTCACAGAAGTATTTCATGGGATCCAGTAGGCCAAAATTGCCAAGTCATGTATCAAATTAAATGTCTGTTCACCCTCTAAATGATAATAGTAGCCTGAAGCCATAGTTTTATTGTCCTTTATGAACTCCGCGGTCATTTTGAAGCACCAATGCAAGCAAGAAGGACTCGATATTTTGGGACATTCTTGATATAAATGGACTTGAGAAAGTGGACATTCATATGAAAGAAACGAGGTACGCCTATGGATTTGGGCGTGTGGTGAAAAGTTAGATACGTTAGACGAATAAAAGCCAATAGCGCTTTGTACGTGAATCCAACGTACTATAATTATTAATGATTAAATCTAGATTTACAATAAATGAGCAGCTACTGACAGTTACATTAATGTAGTGTCTTATTGCATCTCATTGTGTTATTGTGTTTTGAAAACAAAAGCGAAAAATGATTAATGCTATCTGTGGCAATGACCACATAATTCATTGACTTCTGAATAAGGATTTTAAAGATTGTCAAAATCGAAATTTGTTGTTGTTGTATTCATATAAACAATAGAATAATGCAACCGGTTTCGGTTTTCAAATTTACCTTTCGTTAGAAAGATAATTACGATTGAAGTGTTCGAATAACTATGTACAAAGTCAGTGCAACGTGCGAGCGAATATCACTCTGCATTTTCGCTCATTGCTATGATATCCATTTAATGTGGAATTTTCACACATTATTTTATGGACATATCGGATCACAGAAATAATAATTGAATCAACCTTTTATTGTTTTTTGCACAATGTCAGCAAGTTGCTTAAAAGGCCGGGCTATATATATTGAGGTCTGCCTACGGCCGCCCCCCCCCCCCCCTCCACCACCCATAAGATTTCGGCCGTGAAACGCCCGATCTGCGCGAAAATGTGCACGCATGTCAATTTAAGTGTATACATTACTATGGTCATTTTTTTTTGTTGTGAAAACATTACTAATTTGTATTTTACATTCATGCAAATAAGGTAATGAAATATAAATTTTGGCACACAAATCATACATTTTTGATAATTGAACATTGTGTTTCAATTATATACATGTATATTATTATGTAGACCAGTTGAAATCATAATACAACAAAACAATTGGGAAGAACCAGCTTATCCCTTATGTTTTCTATTGTGTTAATAATTACTTACGTATTTTTAGTTTGTTAGATCTTATACATTATTTCTTATATATATATATACAGTGGAACCTCATTATAAAGAGGTCGGATATAACAAAACCCTCTTATAACAAGTTAATTTTGCTGGTCCCAGCTCTTTATATTTCTTTGTTTTTTACCCTGATATAATGAGAAACCTGATATAACAAGGTAATTTTCATGGTCCCAAGGACCTCGTTATAACGAGGTTCCACTGTATATATATATATTTGGTTTTTAAACTTATTCTTCATCTGCTCTTGTAATCTTATACTGAATTATTCCCGTGGAGAATATATAATTACATTATTAACCTACACCATTAGTTTAGGGAGCTGTACCTCAATAGTGCACACTCTTTACAGCCTAGTGTCCTCTGTATGTTTTTCTGTTGACGAAGTAGACTTGGTCGACTTCGGCTTCCTGAGTTTCTTCCTCCACAGTTTCCTCACATTTTCGCTGAACCCAAATGAGAGAAAGATGACGATTCCCTGGATGGAGTTGAGGACGATGAACACGTACCAGAGTTCGCTGACCCCGGAAAATGATGCGATGTATCCCATGATCCAAGTGAAGCCCATTATGGAGGAGATCTGAAAGAAATCGGTATAACAGAAATGGACAGGAAAGATTGACACGTCTTTGAAAAATAAGGATGAACTTGTTGATTTTTTCCCATAATAATTTTGATGACAACTGATATCAAGAGTACATCCATTGTTTTATATATTATGCAAATTATATCCAGAAAAAAACATATATTTTTGTTCATATTGAAATTTTGAAAATTAGAATATGGAAACAAAAAGTGAAAACTACGTAGCTACGGTATTGTTCAGGCATTCTTACCTTCAGGTAAACCTGCAAGCTCGCGATCCTTTCTTCAATGGCGGACTTCTTCTCCGTCATATCTTTGGTTGCCATGGCAGCAGCATTCCTGCTCCTCCTCACCCCAATCGCTGTCATGGTGAAGAAGATGACATTAAGAACCAGTGAGACAAGGACAGGTGCGCCAAAGACGATGAGGTTGGCCCAGGTGCCATCGATCCAACACATAGACCCACTCGTACCGTAGCTGAACATCATACCTCCATCGACATTACAGAGATCGATGATGAGGCACGGCCCGACGATCAATGCTGGGACACCAAATCCAAGAAGCGCATAGTGACCGTAGCGTCGCCACTTCTTACGGATGTTAGGCAGGTGGGTCGATGATGCAAATGTCCGCATGAGATTCCAGGCGAGCAGCGTCATCCAGCAGAAGGCTACAAGCCATACATAGTGCGCCAGAACGGCTACACACACGCACACAGAGCGGATCCCAGTGACAAAGTCATTGACATACTCCGTCAGGATGGTGACCACCATGAGGGCCAGGATTACGGACATGATGGACAGTCCGGGGAGGTTGCGCAGAGAGGGGAAGATGCAATACGTCACGAAGGTTAGACTCAATCCTACAAGGTGAAAGGAAAACATGACCCGACTTGATATTTGCTGAGCGCGTGACAGGACAAAGAATCCTTGAGGGACTGGGGTACAGATCTGTACATCTCCAGACGACATTATGTAGTATTGATTTTGTGCCCAGAGGATACCATCATATTCCAGGAACTCGACTCCATCCTTGTTGGTGATGTTGTATGAAGAATTCGAAATTGTCATGGTCTGACAGTTGAGGGCTCTCATAAGTTTGACGCACGCAAACTGGTCTTCGGCGGTAGAATATGAAGAATATCCGTCATCATTGGAATGTCCTGTAAAGGTAGAGAGTCTAACGAAAAAGAGTATCGACCAAAGAGACCCATTGGCAAAGAGAAACGTTTCATTCATGTATTCGGTGACTAAAATGTCACTGAAATTCGCATACAGAAGCGTACCAGGGCATAAGTCCCATGCTCCCTCTGCCATGTTGGTGCACACTTCGGCTACAAAACCTGACGAAAGGCTGCAGGATTTAGAAGACACGTTGAAAATATCATCCATCTTCTCAACGATTGTGTCATACGTGGCCTGAGCTACATCCCATGACGAGTTGCCCTGGATGGACTCCAAGTGAAACATGCTTTGCTCGTAGCCATAGGACCAGTTTGGGATAATTTCAGCCCAAATTTCTTCACCAGTTGCGCCGGGAAAGCTAAGCAAACCAGAATTATTAACAGCATCCGAAATACAATTAATAGGAGTTTTACCCGTCCAGAGAACATCTGGGGACCATACTAATGATAAGACGTTCTTTTCGATCGTACATTCGAGTGTTTCGCTCAGAAAATTACTCAGGTAATCTGGAACGCAGATGTTATCCATTAAGTCGTAATGAGTTCCCGGTAAGCACTCAATCGGAGGATATGGAGATTTAGGTCTGGTGAAAAAGAAGGCATATCCAGCAGGTAGAAGGGCATCAATGGGAACAGTTCGATCGATGAAGGCTGGAACCTGACACCTGTCTTTTTGAGCAGTGATGGAGTATGGCCGCCTGTTACACAGAGCGCAGTGTTCATTTCTGTACCATGTGTATCCTAGAATACCATTTGGAATCTCCATATAAGGGACATCGTACAACACCACGGAGACGTATGCCTCGCAGGCTTCTATCAGGGTTTGGTCACTGAACCCTGGTGGACAGGATGAAACGGCCGGTATACATCGACGGAGACCAATTGTACTGAGTGGCTCCATGACTATCAACATATCCAGATCTCCATTGTAACCGAAAGGCCACGTCAGCAGATTTTCATCCAAAACGCGGTGACATCTTCCGCAGTACTTGTTCTTGAAGTGGATGTTACGGTTGGTATCTGTGCAAGGCATAAGTTCAGAGAAGTCGCCCGATGCTGTATTTGTACCATTCCACACTGCTTCACATTTCTCTCTCGTACCCGGTACGACATCCACCCAATCCGCTGGGCACTTGGAGACCAAGTAGTACGCACTGGCTTGCTCGTTGTCGGCCACACCAACATTGAAAGAAATACACTCAATCATTGAGCGATTAAAAGGTAATGTTTGGGTGGTTTCCGGAAGTAGGCATATGAATTTATCCAACCCCTGTTCCCCAATAGATTCTATAACTTGCGAGGACACGAAGCCATAGATGCATTCCGTCGCGTAATCATAGCAACAGTCGTTGTAGAACTCACAGCTTTTGTCACAGTAGCAAGACCTCTGAATGCCCGGTTGTTCATCAAGATGGCACAGGTCTATGATGTAGCAAATGTTACCAGTGTGTTCAAGAAGCTCGAAACCTACGACAAATAAGGAAGAGAAATCAAATCCGGAAGTTAAAATTCCAAGGTCTTACAAGACGTCGGAAAACTTACGGAAAATATCATATGCCACTTTAGGGGCTCCGTAATAATTATGTCGACACTTATAAACTGAGCCTACAAAGGTTCCATATTAATAACTCCACATCTTTCCGCTACATTGTACATCAGACATACTATCATTATATGGCTATGCTAGATTATGCATTTTGTGAAAGGATTAAAAAGGCACTCTTGCCGAACTTGGTGTAAGATGACATTAACGTATGAACGGGAGAACACATTGATGTTGTGTAAACTAGCTTGAGTTCTACATTAATATTTGTGAGAAATGATTCCCCGTATAAGCTCGACAAATTTATCAAGGTTCAATTTTACGTATTCAATTTCATTTGCGGTGCCATACTGTTATTGACACAGTAATACATAAAGTGAGCATTATACAAATACTATGATTTTATTTGTGAGTAATCAATCCTCTATTGATAAAATGAACAATACAGGTTGGCATACCCCTTTTTTCACATTGGATTGAGCTGAATCCATTCTTATCGCAAGTCGTGTTGTGTTCTAAGAGGAGCGACACGAGCCCATCGCACCTGTCGATGCCTACATCCAAACAAGCTTCTCTCTCATTGACCAGCAGCACATCAGTAGTAGACGTCTCTGGCCCTGAGGTTGACGTCAGGAAACCTAGCTGTCTACACGCCGTCTGAGCAAATGGTGAACGATAGATCCCGTGTACTTCCGGGACTTCGTAGAATCTACTGCACAATCTCAGCAGGTCGAGATAGATACCAACGGAGGAAATATCAGGATCACCAACGAGTCTTGCAATGTTGACGGCATCCGATTCATCGGTGAAGAACAAGGGGTACTGGCTGAGTGACAACGTGGATGCCTCATCTTCGTTTTACGCAGTATGTTACGATGAGAAAGAGAGGGAGAATATTATTAATCATAATTTATCAACAGATAGCTTAACTGTATGGAATGAGACAAATAAATACATTCAATACTCTGAGTGCAAATTGGCAAGAATCCAAATGACCAATGTCGTAAGGCGAGATTTAGTAAATTCTCGAATCCTCATATTCTCCAATACTGAATAGAAGGCAGGTGTTACAATTAAATCCACATTTAACTATCATGACTATTGTGCATGTCTAGTAGAGTAGACGAAGGTTAACTAATGCTACGGTCACAAATGGTCCGATTTGGGCTACGGCGCCCGTACGATGCCACTTTTAGGTGAAATCTTGCGGGAATCTTGCGGCGCCCGCACGGGTGCCGTGGCTATCGTACGGTCGCCGTTGCATTTTTCCTCGCCGTACGATGTCAAAAATTTGTTTAACGCGGAGTTAAAACAAAAAATGCATCGTACGATTTTTTACTTGCCGTAAGCCCGTAGACACATCGTAGAGAGCATCGCACGGGCACAGCACGGACATCGCAGCCTTGTTTTCGAATATCGTACGATTTTGAGACTGAATATTTGGCCACTCAAATCGTACGGGTACCGTGGTGTCACCGTAAGAGTACCGTAAGGCACCCGTACGGGCACTTAGTTTGTGTTCACGGGGGCCGTGCGATTTATGTTTTATTTTAAGACAAAGGTCATCGTACGGGGCCCGGAGAATATGTGACTGCTACTCTAAAATACCACAGACATCGTACGATATCACGATTTCCCCAAATCGTAGAAAATCCGCCGTAGGTAGAAAAATCGTACGGCGCCCGGACCATTTTTGACTGTAGCATAATGTTATCGCATGTCCGATGTATTGTTGTCACTACCGAGCACATATTTGTTGGAATGGAAACAACAATATAACCTTCCAAAGGTGAAAAAGAAAAAGAAAAGAAAAGCCCATGTAGGCGAATGCAGACAATTTTAGTTGCTAAATATATTACATACAGGGATGTTTTTTTCGGTAAGAAGATCGTGAGAACAAGAGAAAAGAAAAATTCCTACCTTTACAGACAATGCCAACTACTCTGGGAGTTTTTCTCTCAGAAACGGTCAGATTCCTTGGCTCACATTGGTCCAGTGACACTTCACTTCCAGAACACTTGGTTGTGTCGTCACTGATAATCAACTTTAAGTCGAGTTGTGATTGGACCCACAAGTCTTTGGATGATATGGCGTATTGGAATCCAAGCTCTCTACACACTGTTTGTGTGTTACTGAAGTTCCACCCAACTGGCGCGAGAAACTTGTAGTCGATTTCTGTTGAATTTGAATTGCCGCCATCGCGCACGATTGGTCGATGTACAAGGACCGCGCCCTCGCCGTCGACGCCTGGCTTATTTCGTAGTAGAAGAAGCTTAGCTGTTTGAGCTGCAGAGGGGGAACAGATAAAGGTTTACCAATATTTGGGTGATGAAAATCAAGAGAATATCGTATAACTGGTTATAAACATTGTATACGGGGTGCATCGCATACACTTTCAAAAGTGATACATATATTTAAAAAAAGATTGTACAAAACTATTTTAACGCCCTGTAAACCAGACCTTAATTTTTTTCTAAGCAAAATGTTTGTTTATGCCTGAAGTTATACGTGTACATTATACAGTAATCACAAGATACAATTCGATATGATAGTCAAAGTAGTTTTTAGACTCCACTTGCCCCAGTTCTTTGAACAGGTTTACGATCAGAATAGAGGGATCCCTTATTAGTGGGGGCTCTTAGGTCATGGGGTGTGCACTTCTGGAGAAAAGCGTGAATTTTGGCACACAGATAGTTTAGACCTTCCTCTTCAAGAAATTTGATGGAAGCAATTTTGCACGGCCCATTCTTGGCCGCCATCTTGAATTTCAAAATGGCCGCCATCTGGCACCTGTTTTCATCAATATCTCAGAAACTAAAACAGCTAGAGAGTTATTTTCAGTGGCTATACCCACATAATGGGGGCCAACGAATCACCTGAATCGAATATCAAGACTTCAAATGGCAGCCATCTTGAATTTCAAAATGGCCGCCATCTGGCACCTGTTTTCATCAATATCTAATCAACTAAAACAGCTAAAGAGTTATTTTCAGTGGCTATACCCACATAATGGGGGCCAAAGAATCACCTGAATAGAATATCAAGACTTAAAATGGCAGCCATCTTGAATTTCAAAATGGCCGCCATCTTGAATTTCAAAATGGCCGCCATCTTGAATTTCAAGATGGCCCTCATGGGAAGCCTACATTTAACTCCATCTCAGAAACTAAAGCAATTACGGAGTTCATTTAAACTGATATGCCTATCTGTTTGAGGTCAACTTACAACAAACAATTTACCAATAGATGGAAGCAATTATGCACTTCCCATTTTAACCGCCATCTTGAATTTCAAAATGGCTGCCATCCGAAACCCTATTTTCTCCAATATTTAAAAAACTAAAACAGCTGGAGAGTCTATTTCAGCCGGGTACACTCACATTTTATGGGTCAACGAATCACCTGGATCGTCTTTATAAGCTTCAAATTGTAGCCATCTTGAATTTCAAGATGGCTGCCACGGGTAGCCTATTCAATTATGTATCTCAGAATAAAATCAGTCAGTGCATTTCGATGGGTATGCTTAGGTTGGAAGCAATTAAGCAATGTTGAGGATATATAATGATATAAAGATAATCTGAACAAAACAGAAGTCTACTTGACCGTTCGATTGATTCAACAAAGTTATTGGGTTAGAGGTAGTTCAAAAGAGAATCGATCCTACCTTTTGACAAGCAGTAACATTCATCCGAGCATTATTTGCAAATGTTTCAGTCCCAGCTAATGAAAACTAACTAAATGGAAAAAAGTTTGAACATTTCGTTGACCATACAAATGTTTACTTCCTAATATTCGGTTCTCATCAACAGCCTTCGTCAGCTGTGCATGACCTGACTGTTGACCTTTCTTACAAAATGATACATTTTCTGATCGTAGATGTCATCAGGTACAGTAGTTTGTTTCGCGCACTGTCTCTGTTCAGTGTGGGTTGAAATGCCAGGATGTATACATGCAGATATCTTCCTTCACCCTTTTTGTATTGTGCCACATTTCCAAAATGCAGACCTTTTGCCAGTCCGACCTGATGGTCGGGAGACTCAGTGTGGCCTGTTTTGAGACACTCCAGAGGAACGAATTGGCGTCGGTGTTCCAAATATCTGGTCTTGGGAGACTGCTACGTTTCTTTCACTTATGATTTATTGCATAGGACTGTTGTTTGATTCCTTGCAGCCAAATGGCTAGTAGTCCACCCTTGGTATGGAATTACAATGTATATACTACGCCCCACAATTATTTTTGATGTTGTCTTTAGGCGGTACTAAGATTTGGTGTTTTGTTCTTGTCGGCTTAAGATACACCCTAATGCCCGATTAAATAGAAATTCTGTTAATTGCATCTGAGACTTCTAATATCAGGTCGGGTGTCATTTGGAGCATTGCGTGTTCCTCTCAGTGGGGTGATCCGTCTGTAGCTTTTTAAGCCCAAATATAGTTGCAACACACATAAGAGAGACTAGTAAATGTATGTTATCATCTGGACAGCCAAGGGATTGGTGATTACAATGATGGAGCAAAGTAACAGTCACTCCTAATATTTGTTCAAATAGGTAATTAGAGGTGAAATGAGACATTGGACAGTGTAAGTTGCTTTCCGATAAATCTTAACGTTTAGGCTGCAATCAAGTTTGATCACTATCATGACTATATGAAAGTGTCAAGGAACACTAACGACTTATCCTTCCTTTTGTTAGAGAACTAAAAGTGTACTCCTGCACAAATTGTTTCTTGCGTTTGGGATGAGTGTCATCCATGTAACAATAGCACCAAATTTGTGCTTCGGTGCATTGTCAATGTCTATTTTTTCAAGTGTTTCATTTACTAATTTTATAGGATGGGAGTGAGAGGGAATAATATTGCTGCTTCATGGATTTGTTGGTAAAAGATCCATTGTAGCCAATGTACAATGTAGACCCTGTATGCGTACATGTTCTTTCAGGGGTTAGAAACCTGGCTCACAGACAAACTGGTCCAGACCTATCCTATCATATCTCCTATTGTGTAACAGACATGTCACCACGTAGCAAACTCTCGATTAAGCGTAGAATTATTCATCGAGAGTGACGTTACGTACATTACCTACCTTAGTTCCCATAGACAAATCAACACTTGAGGACACACTTATCAAGAGTATATATTATAGGACCAGCATGTCTGAATTATATTGTCCAACTCCTGGAAGAATGTCTATGCTGCGCAAACCGATACTTTGACTATACAGTGACACTTTTAGCGAGCAGATTCATATAGCGGCATGACACTCAACACCAAATTCAAGAAATAATTCGCACAGGAGTTTATTAATCACTTGGACTACATTTATCCGGACTTAGCATTCCCTATCGAGGAGAAGGAGGGCATGTGGGCACTTAATCATGGTAGCTTGGAAGATTTATCGGAGATAAATTCACGCAGTTGGTTTATATAATATGTTCACCTCCAGTCACCCATGTGAACATATGAAGTGATCCATACTTTGTCCATACCGATCCATATCAATCCCTTGACTCTCTCCACTTTTGGCTAATCTAATTGGGCTTTTAAAATGGACCAAAGCCACGATAAACCCACACTTAAAAGGACATATCGTTCTACCCTACATCAAGGGTGCCTCAAAAGTTATTTGAAGGAATTTGGCATCAAAGTGTATACCTTCCGTCAAGAACATTACACCAAATCTTAGCAGCTCATAACGACATGACTGAGAAAAGAAGCATAAATGGGTGGTGTATATGATTCCTCATGGACAAAGTACAAAAGGATGTTTGCAAGGAATCACATAAAGGAGATACGAAGCTGGCTCTCAAAACCATATTCGTGGGACACTGAAGCAAGAATCGTTTGTTGTTTGTTTATTTTATTTCCAATTTTTCACATCAATACAAAGAAACATCATACAAATATATAAAATGAGTAACATGTAAGTTTGACAAAATATGTTTCTAATTAAAATACAAGCAAAAACAAATATAATAATTGGTGCCAATCCATCGTGAAAATAATCTGCATAATATAAAATAAGAAGAAAAAAAAGGGGAAGAATGGATATCTTATGTAATGCTTAGTAGGTTTCTTACAAAGGAAAAAGCAGGAGACCACATGTCGTAAGCTTTTCAATCAATAAAATGATTCACAAGATGGCTACTATTTTAAAAGCAATCCAGGTAATTCAGTGACATCAACATTAAGTATAACCACTCAAATTAAATGTGTTGCAGTGTGATCTGTAATAAAGAGCTAGAGCTGAATACAGTTTCCAGGGTGGCCATCTTGAAATGTATGATGACTGTCATTTAAAGACATCTATAAAGTCGATCTAGGTTATTAAATGACGCCAATAATGACGGCATAACCTCTGACACTATTACCCAGATGTTACTGTTTCTGAAATATTAACCCCTTGCTTAAGTAAAGGATAAAGGAACTGAGTGTGCTATACGTACAACATATATGGGAATGTCAAAATTTCGAAGCGAAAACAGATTTCAGGGGGTGACCATTTTGAAATTGAAGATGAAGGCAAAAATGGCACTTGCTAAATTGCTTCCAACCACTGTGGGTGCATCTGACTTAGGTCTTTCAAATGTACTCCATGTTATTTATTGCGAACACCAGACTGCATACCCACAGTAACGCACTCTGTTGCTTTGTTAGTCTCGCAGATTTGAATCAAATCTAATATAGACTTATCATGGTGGCCATATCGAACTTCAAGATGGCCCAAACATTTCAAGTCTTTTAAGTCAATCCAGGTGATCTGTTGACCCCCAAAATGTGTTTAAAGCCACTAAAAAGAACTCTCCGGCCATTTTAGTTTCTGAAATACACGCAAAATAGGTTGCAGATGTCAGCCATAATAAAATTCACGATGGTGGCAAAAATGGGTCTTGCTTATTTGCTTTCAACCTCATGTTTCTTTCAAAGACAGATAAGTCTTTGGCCCCAGCAAAAAGGCATAGCAACTAGAAAGAACTTTGTACCGTTTTTAGTTTCTGATATCAAGAGTTAAATATGCTAATCCCCATGGCGGCCATCTTGAAATTCAAGATGGATGCCATTTGACGCCTTTGAGGTGGATTCAGGTGATTCGTTGGACCCAAATAAATGGGTATAGCCGCTAAAATAATGCTTTAGCTGTTTTAGTTTCTGAGATAAAGGAGATAAATTGGAAGTGCATAGTTGCTTCTAACCATCTATTGGTAAATTGTTACATGTAGTTGACCACAAACAGGCCATCATGGCTGCCATTTGAAGTCTTGATATGCATTTGATTCAGGTGATTCGTTGGCCCCCATTATGTGGGTATAGCCACTGAAAATAACTCTCTAGCTGTTTTAGTTGCTGAGATATTGATGAAAACAGGTGCCAGATGGCGGCCATTTTGAAATTCAAAATGGCTGCCACTTGAAGTCTTGAAAGGTGATTCATGGGATTCGTTGGCCCCCAAAATGTGGGTATAGCTGCTAAAACTAACTTTATATCTGCTTTAGTTTCGGAGATATTGGTGAAAACAGGTGCCAGATGGCGGCCATTTTGAAATTCAAGATGGCTGCCACTTGAAGACTTGAAAGGTGATTCATGGGATTCGTTGGCCCCCAAAATGTGGGTATAGCTGCTAAAACTAACTTTATATCTGCTTTAGTTTTGGAGATATTGATGAAAACAGGTGCCAGACGGCGGCCATTTTGAAATTCAAGATGGCGGCCAAGAATGGGATGTGCAAAATTGCTTCCATCAAATTTCTTGAAGAGGAAGGTCTAAACTATCTGTGTGCCAAAATTCATGCTTTTCTCCAGAAGTGCACACTTGGTCCCATATATTGACTTAAGAGCCCCCACTATATTCGTCTACCATGAAAACAAGCTAGGTAACGTAAGAAGTCAAGTGCCTATATACAGTATATACATGCAATTCATTCACTTGTCTATGTGTAATGGGCGTGGGGGCACGTCCTTCTCAGGGTGGGGGGGGGGGGGGGGGGGGGGGGGGCTAGGTGAAGTCTTTTGCCCGAATTTTTAATTTCACCTGAGAAGTAAAACAAAAAGAGAAAATGTCATTGCCTCTTTGATGCCCCAAAATTACATGTTTTCAATTGTTAGTCTAAAATAGCACGATTTATGAAACGGTTTTGCCCGAAAATAACAGGACACTGCTCGAATGACCATGATTTTGCCCCAATACGACATGATTTTACTCGAATATGACCTATGCGTTTGAACCAATCGAGTGACTAGAGTCGACCGCGGCACTCAAAGGGTTAAAGGGATAGTTGAGTATTGGTCAAACTTAACTTTAGTAACCAAAACCTGCATCATTATACGGTACAAACTAATAGTTATAACTCCACCATGCTCGAAAGGTATACACAATTACAAAATACTAAGTACAAACCCTGTTATCATTAAAAAAAAAGAGCCGTTACAACTCAAGAGGGCGCTCTCTAAAAACCCATTAGTTTTAGCCATTTTTTCATACAAAATTGTGCATTAATGTTTTTGTTAAAATAATGATTCAATAGAGATATCATCAACAACTATTTAAAAACCTAATTAGATTATTTTCGAAGTAGTCTATAAACATTTTTTTTAAATTTTCAAATATGTAATATGTCCCCCGGCCGGTAGACTTATGAATAAAATATCTTGAAATCAAATTGTTCAACTATAAGAGCATTTGATAGGGAATGGTTCTCAGTTTACAGGTTTTATTCAAGGAACTTTCAAATCGAATAAAAAAAAAAACAATTTAGTGTCAAGGGGCATTTCGTGAAGTACCAATACTCAAGTGTACCTTTAACCGTCAATTTTTCAACATAAAGTTTAATTTTGCACTTTTGGATGTCAGTACAATAATGCAGGTATTATTATGTTATTGATACTACCAAGTTTGAAAACGTGGACATAATTAATTATTTTGTTGGAGAGAAAAAATGTAATATGACCGGCATCTTTCATATTTTGAGTTGAAGAGGACAAATAGTGCTTAGGTTCAGTCGCATGCAAGTCAATATAGTTACCGGTACAGTATTTGTACTTTTGTACTTTGTCACTTTGTACTTTATTACGTTCTTCTTTATTTGAGTGAAGTTTTTTTTGGGGGGATGCATAATGAAACAAATATATTGCTAATGAAGATAAATTAGATTGGGAATACTCATTAGTAGTTGACTGATCTTGTCATCGGTTTTAAACAAGACCACCACCACAACCACCACCACCACCACCAGCAACAACAGCGACACAAACAACAACACCAACACCAACAACAACAACAACAACCAGTGGCGCAGCTTAGTCGAACTGATTTGGGGCACGCGCTCTATGCATTTTGGTTTCTTTTTTTTCGAAGGATTTTTGCCTCGTGTTATCTTTTTATTTCACAAATTATTGAGGGCATGCATGTTTCCCGGACCTCAACCCCTCCTTTGTAGCTACACCACTGCCACCACCACCACCACCACCACCACCACCACCAATACCAACACCATTTTAAAGATCAACGTATGGTTACTTGAATACTTTGCTCTCTTTTGTATTACTATATTATTTAATTAATTCATTTTAACTGTTCCTATAAAACATAATCCTAACCCAGTCCACTGAACTAGAATGCGATCTACCTTTGCCTGCGCGAATATTATTATTCACATTTTTATAGATGTGAACTTGAAATATAAACTATGTTAATATAATTATATTCATGCATTATGTTCTTGAAAATTGATTGCTATACTATACGAAATAATACACACGACACTACACCAAATAACATCTTGTTTGCGAAAACTGGTTATTGATTGGAACATTTGCGATACAATGTCAGCAAACGGTCAGTCATTTATTATTATTATTATTTACGAACAAGGAGAAATCACACATATTCTTGTCATTAATGATGATACATTGATAATAATATGGTATTTGCAAGGTTGATCAAATTTGTATGAGTGCGTTTACCTGATAATTTGTATTTGCAAAAGACACGTGCCCCGAATAATTTGAAGAAAAAAAAGAAAAATCTTTTGCAAAAATAATACATGCATTCTGTAAAAAAAACATGGTAACTCAAAAATATTTTGTATTGAATGAAACTATTTAATCGTTTAACCTCTTTACACATTTAGAAAAAAAAAATCAACTGGCATGTCAAATTGTTCAAACCTAGCACACACAAACAAAACATGACGGAAATAAACGATTATGAATAGTCGTTAACATGAACAATGTAAACTAAACATGGCATGATAAAAAAAAGACTTGCCACAAAATGTCTGGAACAACGACAGCAGAATAATGGCGACTATTGGTATCCTCGCCATCTCATCACATTCACAGAGTTGATATTGCTAAGGCAGTAATCTCGATCATATTCCTCGTGCAACAGTAAATCTGATTATATACTGCAGCTTGGTTTATATACAACTATATGCAAAAACGCTATATTTGTTAGAACACCCAGTTTTATTGCTACTTTGTACAGTTTACCGCCCATTTTACGCTTTTTGCCTACCAGTATAATGGATGGACAAGATCCGTATTCTATCAATAATAATATCCTTGACAATCATAAGTATTAAAAAAAAAAAAACCGCACTAAATAACTCGTAAAGGTTCATTTGTTAGATTCACCCGACTATGAGATTACAAAGAATTACTCACGTCGTTATCATTTGTTTAGTTACTACCCTTTCTTTTGTTATAAATCTATAGTGACGCAGTCCGTTCTTTTATCACGTACTAATATTATAATGGCCTACTGGGCGAGAAAATTCAGTGACCTACAAATTTGATTCATAGTAGAACAAAATGGGAAAACGTGGGAGTATCGTGCTAACTGTTAATGGACCACAAAGTGGTAATGGTGGTTATAATTTGCGCCACGTTTACTTCACCATGGAACTGAACGACAACATTTAATTATATTGGTCCATCTAGAGCAAAAACCATTATCGTTTTACCCACTTAGATGTACCTGTCTAATCGAACCCAATCATGGCCGTACCTTCGGGTGAACATTTTCCAAGAGGGAGCGGATCGTTTGCCAAAAAATTATCCTCCATGCCGCCCCAAAAAAGAAGAAACGATGCAGATTTTACCGGAAATGATCTGTTTTCCGAAAAATTAGGCATACATTCCTTTTTATACTGGGCCCATATTCATGAAAGCCCGCTTAGTCCATTGCTAAGTCTATGTTGGATGGCGTGGCTACGAATTAAACACAAGATATTTTAGTTGCTAACTAGGGTTAACTTAGTGGGTACCTAAAGCCTACCCAGCTAACCCAAGTTTTGGACTAGGAAAACTGTTTGTTGCTTAATAAACTACGCATTTAAAATACACTTAGCAAGGAACTAAGCTTGGGGGTTCATAAATATGGGACCTGGGGGTGTTTCACAAAGATCCTAAGTTGATCTTAAGCAGTGGCGTACCCAGGATTTGTCCAAGGGGGGGGGGGGGTTATTTCGTCGACCAATATTTTCAAGGGGGGTGTTGGTGGAAAATTTTCGAGGGGGGGGGGGGGGGGTGGGGGAGTCGGTGAGGATTTTGCGAGGGGGGGGGGGTGTCGGTGAAGATGTTTCGAGGAGGAGGTGTCGGTGGATAATTTTTTAGGGGAGAGGGTGTCGTTGAAGAATTGTTGAGGGGGGGGGGGTGTCGGTGAAGAATTGTAGATGAAGATTTTTTTGAGGGGGGTGTCGGTGAAGAATTTTAGAGGGGGGTGTCGGTGAAGATTTTTCGAGGGGGGAGGGTGTCGATGAAGAATTTACGAGGGGGGGGGGGGGTGTCGGTGAAGAATTTTCGAGGGGGGGGGGGGTGTCGGTGAAGATTTTTCGAGGGGGGAGGTGTTGGTGAAGAATTTTCGAGGGGGGTGTCGTCGAAGATTTTTCGACGCCGAGTCCGAAATCCTTCAAAAAATGTTGAGGCCGAGACCATTGGTTATGATGGTCGAGACCACTAAATAGTACGCATATGGTGTCGAACGTTTGCAGTTAACAATACAACATAGTTACAGTTGGAGTTATAGTCGCAACAGCTCGGTTATCTCAACCAGCTCACAGCTGACACATTATTTACATAGCTTTGTATGAACTTCACAACATATTTAACTATCTCGGTGCATGAAGGGCGTGAGCATGGTGTGACAACTATCCGCATGATGATTTACTTTTGCTGCCAATCACAAGCACAATATACATGCGGTAGTAGGGAGAGCAACCAAAAAAGCGAACACGACTATAACAATTAATGGTCACGGATGCCGACACGTACTTCACAATTCTACCAACTATATAATAACAGTCGTTGGAAGAAGCACGATTCGAACCATACTGTATTAAAAATGTTCAAGATGAATTTGAGACGATTCCATGATCATGATGATAAATATTGCAGAATCTTCATCAAAGTTTTGGCTCGTATACAAAGCCATCAAATAAATGAAATTAAGCTTTTTGTATTAATTATTATCATGATTATGGCGTCTAGCGTTTAGGACTGAGGAAGAAGCCAAAATGTTGAAATGACTTCCTTACAAACCCTGGCAAATATAATTTACTATAATTTCTTTTGAAAGCAACACAACAACAAACTTTCCAATTTGCTGGAATCACAATGCACCCCTCCTACCAACCACACTCCGGTGAAATGTTTTATCTAATGTATTCATTCACGCAAATATATTGATCATTATTAAAGAAAAAATAACATAAACGTGACATAGATTTTATTATTTGTTGTTGTATTGTATATCAATATAATTGTCTTGTATATAATGCAGAACATTAACTGTTGGTAACTAAAATTAAATCATCTCATGCTGTATACAAACATTCAATTTAAATAAACACTGACTTAGCTTATTATATTTTTTGCTTCAGAGTGTAAGAATAGAGTAAGTTGATATATTTATCACACCATACTCTTTTTAATATTCACTGACGTACTGGTAGGGGGGGGGGGGGCTTTTGCCTTCCACTCCAACGAAAATTTAAACATGAAAACCATGAGAGGGAGGGGGTCACCCCCTCCCACACCCTGTCCCCTGTCCCCGCTCAGTCGCTTCTCTCCCTCGCAAAGTCTCATTACGCCACTGCTTATAACAAGATCAATACCATATATTATGCAAATAACGTTCATGGTTAACTTATTACAATAACCATAGCGATTTTTGGAAAGAGATACTACTACGGGAAGTTTACCTTACACTTTAAGTGATTTAGTAGCTGAATGTGAAAAACTATCGAAAGGTTGATGAAATATGCATTTTTAAAATTTGAAATGTCCACTGAGTGATATGTGCGAATGTCATGATGACCGAGTAATGATCGAAAACACAAAGCGATATTTGATAACTCATTGCACTATCTTTGTACACAGTTGAAATTATCCCGTGTATAATTAAACATCCGAACACTTCAATCGTAAATGTTTTTCTAACGAAAGGGATATTCGCGAAACCGAAACTTGTTCCTTGCTTCTATTGGTAATACGAATACAACAAGGTATGAGGAAACACAAGGATTCCAATTGTTCTGTGGATTTTGCAATGTTACTGCAAAATACTAGTTCCATGCATTTAACGCATTCAGGTCAAGCTATATGAACATGATGAATAGGATTATATAGGTGCCCGATCGATAGAATCATAGCACTATTTACATCCCTTCAAAATCATGTTTTATTCAATTGAAAAATATAGTTTCTCAGCTTTGTGATAAATGCGATCTGTCAAAATCATGAACGTAAAAAACATTGCCCTGCTTAATCCATCAGCAATATCAAAATGATCTAGTAACAATTAAAACAAGTACTTACATAGAACAGACTGAAATTGGCAGTTGTTTTACTTATACTAAAGGCGGTGAATTATGACGTCATGCGAAATATTTTCCCTAGCCTGGATATACCATAGAAGTTTGACTCCAACTGTATGACCTGCCATTAAGATCCTCTTGGCCCCGTCGGTGGAGTTGTGGGATGGATTCGATGGTTACTATAGGGCCCCTGTTACACATGCGTCGGCTCGTGCGCGGGGTGGCTGGTGGTCTGTTGCGGGTGCTCTCCAAAGCTGCATTTGCTGCCAGTGTTTGTAATTTTGTGTACTTTTTTTTTTTATTCATATTTGATTTTGCTTGTAATTTTCCTAATATTTCTCAATCGTTTGTAAATATTATGATCTTGTTGATTTAATAAAACATATAAATATAAAAAAATAAAAAAAAGATTTCCCTCTTGCTTGATACATTTATAATGACGTCACTCGCGGTGCTTTCCCTAGGCCTAGGCGCAGCTGAGGAGACGCATTGTGACGTCACGTGGTTACAGCGCGTCAATCTTTTGTATGTACTTCTCCGCTATATAAAGCCCTCGATGAGTTTACATCTTCAGTTGATTTCAGCCTATTTTGGTTTGCCGTCAGCTTTCGTTGCTCTCTGGGCTTTATAACCTAGTTTTGCGATATTTTGGGATCAAACAACGATTTGTTTCGATCTCATCTGCTTATCAGATATTGTTCTGCTCACCGGTCTAGATCTAGAGTCTAGATTTTGGAAATTCAGAGGATTTCTGAGATTTCTGACAATTTCGCTATCAATTCTTGGATTGAAAACAAAAATGGGTTGCACCGAATCTCGAGTGTTGCAATCCGTTGCGAAAGAAAGTCGGTCTGTTCAACGGAGACTAGTCGCCCGTTTCCGTTCGGCGTTCCGCAGACGAAGTGCCAAGGTCACACCTGTTGTAAGTTTGGGAAATTTTCTCACTAAGTTTGTAGTTTTTTATTTCAATTTCTTTTATCTAAATTTCAAAATAAGTTCATATAGTATATCATTATTTCCGTTATGAAAGCATTTAGGGCTTCATGATATAACTCGACAAGTCTTCCATAATTGTTTTAACAATTTTCAAAAGCGAATTTTTGTTTTGTTTTGTATTTGTCTTTTACTTTTGTCCTTTTTTTATGACGTTTAGATTTTACATCTTTTTATTCTATGTAATTCAGGTATATCTTATATAAGGTGATTTTTCTAATTAATATACATGTACGTTGCGATTTGTGACGAAACTTTTTTTCATGTAAAAAAGTTCTTTAGCACCTATTCTTACTGTTTTGCTTTTATAGTTCTTAAGCGATCCTCTAAGCACAGTTTACAATCTATTTTGATTATATATTATGTTGATTAACTTGAATCAAATTGAGTATAAATTCGACGTAAGCATCCTCTTTGTTCAGTTGATAATTATGAAGGATACGTTGAAGACATACTTTGCTGATGTTTAATAAAAATTATCTAGGTTATATTCATTAGCATCATAATAGTTTTGAAACTAAAGTCTGATCTGTTTGAAATTCCCAGGAAGTGTGGAATGGTGGCGATTCCGTTACAGAGAGTGACGACGCCACGATCTACACTCTCGGGTCATCGACCAATCCGTCTTCCTATGGCTATGATGAACCACCGTATGATGTCGGTGATGACAACTACGAAGACGCAGCTGATCTGTTTCATCGACCGATGCAGCAACCTGCTCAACCTCCTCAGCCGCGTCCTTCCAGCCAAACGCCCGTTACACCGGGCGCCTACTCCGACCCCTTCACGACAAGGCCGCGATCGACTTCGCGGGCCATGTCGCGACGTTGGCAACCTTTGGGACAACCAATGCACACCATAAGCTTCACTCTGCCAGGCGCCGTCAACGACTGGGATGATGACGACGTCGCTACAGTGCCAGTGCTTAGCGCAGGTTAGTTTTGACGGAGCGGAACAATAATAAAAACAAAAATGCTACCTACTTTTGTCCTTTTATAGAAAAATTCATTGGGTCTTTCTTATATATCACTATTTTGGGGGACTGTTTTCTACTTTGTCAGACCTACATTTATATTCTAATATAAAAATAATTTCCCAACAATTCATTATCCACTTTCTTATGACTGTATTCGTTTTATTCACACAAACCTTTTCGCATTTTATTAGCTTCCATTCATATTAAACTTTATTTCTTACCCCAAGTTTTTTTAAATCTAATTATAATTTTGTGTGCCTATTTTCTTACCTATCCCTTCCTTAAAATCTATATTTTTACTTTGTAATATCTGTTATCTGTATCTTGATCACAATGTTCCTTTGCATTTTCAAATCAATATTAAAATGTTTCTTACCGTCATTTTCTTTTCCCAATGATCATATTAATACATGTAATTTTCTTTTCATAAAGCATTTCAGTGTAATTCAATACTTTATTACTTTCAAATTATGTTATTTCATTTTGTTCTCTTATATTTTCTGATCTGATAATGAAGAACATATCACTGCTTCTGCAACTTCATCACCAGTCTACGCGAGTCAGCCGCTCAACATCAGTTTATTACCTCACTCCTCGGGCAACTTGCAACTAGCCCGGGACTCCGAGGATGATGTCGTTAGTCTGGATTCCGAGGATGAAGCCTGGATCCAGCTTGCCGAGCTGAACAAACTGGCCTCCGAGACATACCGCGTACTCGATGAACTCCGTGACATGGTGGACGATCACGTTGCAAAAAGGACGCAAGAGGAGCATTAGGACTAAACAAGAATAGACAAACTCGCAGATCGCCGGCCGTCGACGCGCATTTAGAGCTCCGCGACCATTGTATAGAGCCCCACTGCGAGAAGGAGGTGCATTCTCGGTTCAAATGGACTTGAGAAAGCGGGAATCCCAATAAGTCGCATAAGTGCATATTCGCGACATCTTGCAAACGATTTGACGTGAAAGAGTGGGAATGTTTTGGGATCTCGCTGCAAGAAAGACAAAGACCCCGTTTACAGTGCAGGGCCGGCCTAAATTGCGATACTCGGCCCCCCAATTTTGTGCGTTTACAGTGGCGGGCTCGGCCCGGCCGCCCTTTCAATATCTTGTCGTAGTGGCGCTCTGCATGTAAACAAACCATTATTTGGGGGCGCGCCGGGGTCACAGTACAAAGGCGCGTTATTTGCAATGAATTCCGCATTTGGCCCTGCGTGCGTTTACAGTGAGAAAAAGCGGGGCCGGGCCGCGGCTCGGCCGCGGCCGAGACAACCTCCAGAGCGGGGCCAAATGCGCGGCCACTTTTGGCCCCGCATATTTTGGCCTTTTGAGCGTTTACAGTGCAAAAAAGGGACGAACGTTGGCAGTATAAACAAGCCAAATATTGGCCGCGACAGCTCGATTGTCTCAACAAGCTCGCAGCTGACGTAACCTTCATGAACTTTACAACATCGTTGACTATCTCGGTGCAAGAAGGACGTCAGACTGACATCATCACAATCATTATCTCGCTGATGTCGCTACCAAGCAAGGAAGCAAGAAAGTAATGCCAAAATGCGAACATGACTAAAAATGGCATCCCACCTGTCAAAACCAAAAAAATCGACGCCGACACGCCTATGGTTACCACAAACCCATGACATTAATGATGGGGACTTTCCTTTGAAGAACAACGATTCACATCACACTGCATTAAAAACAAGATGTTACTAAAGGACTTCAGCCATTTTATTGATCTGATGCGAGTATATGATAAACGCTTCCAAATCTTGATAAAAGTTTTGGCTTCTACAACCATCAAATGAATTCAATTATGGTTGTTGCAATTAATGTTATTGATCTGATGCGAGTATATGATAAACGCTTCCAAATCTTGATAAAAGTTTTGGCTTCTACAACCATCAAATGAATTCAATTATGGTTGTTGCAATTAATGACGGCGTCTCACATTAAAACAAAATATATATTTAAAACTGCCATCCAAACATGCCCTTATATCAAGTACAATTCATTTTGTCATCAATAACAAGAACAACAAAATCATCATCAGCAGCAACAACAGCAGCAGCAGAAGCAACAACAACAACAGCAACAACATCAACAAATACATTTGTAAACTTGTTTGAATCACACCCTCCTGTCACTATAATTGACGGATCAATTTAGTATAAAATGTATACATTTCAGAAATCAAATAAAATTATTTTGTTTAAATTAAAGAAATAATATCACAAACATGACATGGCAATTATTATTGTATTTTATTAGGTTGTATTGTATTTATTATTGTATTATATATATTGGATATGAGCACAAATTGTTGGTAAAAATATGACATAATATATGCGATACTTGAAACATAAACACCGAAAAGCTTACTTGGCCTTTGCGCGAGGTAGAATGCATCGGCTATATGTTGATAGAGTTATACAAATAACAAAATTAATAACATATTTTAAAATCCTAAACGTTCCAGTCATGTCTGCCAATATAGGACTTTTTAACTCAGTTCAGATCAATTTATTTACATTTCCAACAACAATTTATATGACATTGTTCAAAACAAAATAATAGAGTTTACACGAGTTGTGTGAAGTTAACTAAGCACAATCAAACTAAACATTATAAACCAGCCCGTGCGTGCACGATTACCATGCCTTCAACAAAATTGTTATTCAATTGACAAAGTTTGTGATACAAAGATCTGTAAAAAAAAAAAATGCAAGGGCGGACAATCCCCTGTCAAACCCTTCACCGATTGTGACTGATTATATCTTTAGAAGTTTTGATACATCTAAAGGATCTATTAATAGCAACAATGGGTTGATACAAAATGTGTACTTCTGCATGTCATCCAATATGTCCACTGAATGTGTGAAAATCAATGTTAAATAGACGATGGCCGAGTATAGGCGAAATACATAGTGATATGTTTATAATTCATTGCCATAACTTTGCAAACAGTTGAAACGGTCCCAGTGAGACTTTCAAATTAAAACATGTTCCATGCTTCTATAAATCAGTAATAAAAATGAATACAACATGGTATGTAAACAGTTGATAGATCGAAGGCTAATGACGTTTTGTCGATGTTGACAATATAAGTCTATCAACTTCTCTATAGTTTCTTTCTTCCGTTCTGGTCAAAAGAAACAGCCCCGTAGACATGATGGATGAACTAATTTTACATGTAGCTGTCGGGATCGTACATGTAGGTCCGGCATTCATTAGACACCTCCTCCGGTATGTCGTGAGATATCGTGTTCTCATAGGCTCTGGTACTCTGGCGGAGACGGGCGCTAACCTAAAACAAAAACAGAGGGTATCACACTTATGACGTGATGTTAGTCCCATTAAACATCGATCTTAGAAAGATGGATCTTATGTAAAACATACATTGATGTCGATAAATCGTGTCTTGGACTTACTTATAGCATCCGCTTCGCCCGACGCATCCATGAGGCGGTCATAATGGCGGTTTAATATTAATATGTGTTTTCTATATTAGGGAGTTTACTGTTTTGGTGTGAACAAAACAAAATCTTCAGGTGTTAGGGTGACATCAGTGGCAACGAGAAAAGGGCGGGTCCAGACGTAAAATGATAATAATCATTATTGATTGAACGCGTCTGTAAAAAATGAAGGAAGAAAAACTCAACCAACCAACCAACCTCTTCCACAGCTCTGAAGACGCGAAGGATATTGTTACCGATGGCGCCCTTGACTTCTTCCTCGGTCCATCCTAGTCTGATCAGCTCGGCCACCAGGTCAGGATACTTGGAAACATCTTCCAACCCTTCGGGAACACTTGACCATTAAAAGAAGGCTATAGCCCCATCCCTAGCACCCCATCAGTGTAAGGAATAGCCTTACATACCTCTTCTACAGCCCTGAAGACGCGGAGGAGATTGTTGCCGATGGCGCCCTTCACTTCTTCCTCGTTCCATCCTCGTCTAATCAGCTCGGCCACTAGGTCGGGATACTTGGAAACATCCTCCAGACCTTCGGGAACACTTCACCATTAAAAGAAGAATATCATTTAATTCAACTATTATACCTAACGAAGAATACTGTAGTAGGTATATGGCGGGTTTTAAGCCAGTGATCGAGGAAAGGGGGACGGTAATAATTACATCCAGGGGAACAATATAATTGCCCCCGTACCGCACATCCCCGTTTTGAACCTCTTAGATTGCCAATCCAAATTTGTACACGGTGATTGTTTTTCAATTTGTTTCATTGAACATTTCTTCAAAACCATAACATTGTACTAAACTGCAAATTAGTTAACATTAATCAAACAAAATGTAACACAAGGAAAATCATACGAAACTCGTAATTATAATAATGTATAGTTATGTTAACGGAAATTGATTTAATGTCTTACGTACAATGGAACTCCATCATAGTCGCTCCCGATGCCAACACACTCCCAGCCACAGACATTCTTGATGTGCTCCATGTGATCTAAAATTACAATAATGAACAATTTTTTTAATAACAAAATTCATATCTTTGTACTATTAATTAGTGACATCAGTATATATGATATTGCGATACCTGTATGTCTAGACATTTTCAAAAACACTATCCAACCGGGGAAATTATAATGGACAATGAAATAATGATTTGCCCAAGCGTAATTGAGCGGGCGACGGTTTGATGTCCAAAAGTGTTGCCTGTGAAAAAATTGCAAAATGGAAAGTTTGTAGCTCGCGTTTGCCACTGTAATTATTGCCGAATTAATTAACAAAAGGTCATCTTTATTGTAAACATATAGTAAATGTCACTGTTTTCAGTCCCCGCATTAAGTAAATTAATCAAATCGTTCCTTTTGGCACAATTTATACACCGATATATGCCTATATTTTAACAATATAAATTACTAATTGAAATGCAATTAACAAAATACCGAAGAAAAGACTGCCAATAACCGAATTAAATCATATTTAATTGTCATACAAACTAAAACAAATTATGGACAGATATCACGATAGTTTCTGAACTGCCTAAGAGTCTGAACTGTAGTGAATCGGGATAATTTACCTGCAACTTGACCGAGTGTAGCGTAAATAGGACTTGAAGTGATATTGCCAGGGAAACAGTTGATGTAAACTGTGAAGAAATTCACCATGACAACGCCGCCATTCTCTTTCTATAATGAAAACAAAATAAATGTGAGATTGACATCCATTAATGATTTAATGTGCACATTTCTTCATATCATATTTAATCAAAAAATCATCATCATTATCGCGAAAATCATCATAATCATCATCTCCAACTAATCATTATCATTATATTCATCGACATCGTCATCATCACCACCATCATCATTACCATCATCATCAGCATCATTACCAACATCATTATCACCACCACCACCACCACCACCACCACCAACATCATCATCATCATATTCATTATCATCGCCGTCATCATCACCATAACAACCATGCATAATCGTTGCTATTATCATAATCCCGAGATTTTACCACTTTCAGGAGAACATCGTCCGGCACGTTCCTGTCGCTGTTGCAGAGAGCGTAGGCCGAGCTGTGGCTGAAGATGACCGGTGCCTCGGTGACCTCCAGAGCATCGGACATCGTCTTGAAGGACACGTGGGCGAGGTCGACGAGCATGCCCAGTCTGTCATCTCGCGAATCACGTCCTTAGATTATTTGAGGGGAAATGAATCAAAGTATATGAAAATATAGATTTACGTGTTTAAAGCCTTTTTGAAAACATGATTTTATTTTGAACAAATTGGCTGTATATTAAATATCGATAAGGATAATATGGTTGTTGTGATATTGAAAGAGAGAGTGTGAGTGTGTCGGTGAGTCGTCACATTAAGATTGTTTGTGAAACATAGCAAATGTTAATTAACATTAGAAGGGTGCTCAAAGAAACTTGTAAGTAGAATCGCAGAATCATATGTCTTGAGGAGAAATATTCGTTATATTGCCCGTCTTTCATCACCCCATCAATTTTAAAATCCCGATTATGATTGTCCACCGTCTTGAATATGTATACTACCTTTCCCCATTCCGTTAGGCCGTTGTGATCAGGAACCGGTTCAATACTCTCTCCGTAATTATCTGCCCTGTTTGAAGACAAAACAATCAGGAATAATACAAGAAAGTTATAGTTTTAACTTGGTGGTATATATATCATTATGAATTCATATTTACGCCCCAAAACACTACACAAAAGCATTCAAAATCTGAATGCTACCAAGCATTGTAATTTGATCACCTTAGTAAAGTATGTGGTGTATAATGTAAAGCAACCCCCGAGCAATGACAAATTAAAGAAGCGCGTTTCCTTCAACATGTTCAACACAGACTAGACTAGAACATATTTATTACACCGAGGGATTCTTTCAGCGAATAAAATTACTTTCCTCTACATTGTCTATACTTATGAAATATCGAACATATTCAGGGATCCCAGTGGCGGATCTACGGGGGGGGGGGGGGGGGGGTTAACCCCCCCCCCCCCCCCTTGGGCTGCCAAGTGAAAATGTGATGTGCATAGAAAAACGCCATCATGTGTCCAGACCCACACAGTATCCGCATCGTCATTGGGTCACCCCCCCCCCCCCCCCCCCCCTTAGCGAAAAGCTAGATCCAAACCCCCCCCCCCCCCTTTCAGAAAATGTGGATTGTTTGTCTTCCCTCTACATTGGTCTAGATACTTTAAAAGGAAAGTGATAATATTACCAGGGTGTATTGCAGCTATGTGTAACAGTCATATATCTGACCCCAAGTTCATAGAGCATGCGCAGTGTGGCCATGCTGCTGTCGATGCTATGTCCTCCCTCTACGCCAATCAGAGACGCGATCTTCCCGTTGCCATGGGACTCTACAATGCCTGTATATGAATTGTTAAAAGAAAGGTGAAACATTATACAGTCAGACAATCTTAAAGTGACTATCAAAGGGAAACAAGAATTATGTCCACTATATACAGGTGACCTTTATAAACAGGTTCCATAGCATTGTTTCTCTCTGCAGTGGATATTTCGGGGGCCACTATAGCCAGGTATAGGTTTGGTTTATAGTGCAGGGATGACCTTGTATTTCGCAAATAATGGATCGAAGAGAAGTCAGTGTTTCTCAAGAAACAAACAAAGTTTATAGTTTGGCATATTACTTGTATTTGTATGTTCTACCAGGGGGAGGAGGGGGTCGAGGGGTCAATATTTACTTTAGGAAGACATTAAACCCCTACCACACTCATTAACTCGTAAACGCCATACCTTTGAACAGATATTTAACCACGGTTGACGACCATTCTTGTGAGGTCAGCCATACTCTGAACAGTTATTCAACCACGGCAAACTCCCATATCCCTGGTTGACCAGTCGCTCGATGGCAGCAATTCAGGATGTGTCTGATGGCGTCGATTGTACTACGAGTCACGGTATATGTACACCACGTCGCCGTCAGTATTAATGTAATATTCATACATACATAGCTATGACGTAACTTCAGTTATTATGTAAATCTTATGCTGTGGTCACGAAGTCGAACGTCTCTGGACATAGGCGCCGGAAGTGGGGGGGGGGGGGTGGGGGGGGGGCAGGGAGGGCGGCCGCCCCCCCAATCCAAAAAGTGGGGGGGCAAAACGCGTTTTTGCCCCCCCAAAAAGCCCCCCCTCCCCCCCTCAAAAAAAAAGAAGAAAAAAGAAAAGAAAGAAAGAAAGAAAGAAAAAAGAAAAGAAAAAAATTAAATGTATCAGCCATTACTTGTTAATTCTAACGTTTTAAAACTAAGTTATACATCCATTTAACGTTTTCGCTGCGCGCTTCGCGCGCAAACAAACTATCTCAGTTTGTTTGCGTATGGTACGTCTGGGGTGGATTTTTCTGTACCGGTCCACGTAGTTCCTGAGTAGGCTGTTATTGCTCTGGCTGTTTGTGTGACGTGCACCAAATTGCACCATTTCAAGTATATGAATGCAAAATCTTCCCCGTGGGAGGGGGATACCCCCTCCCAAACCCTCCCCCTCTGGCTCTGACCCAGCCCTCGGTCGCTTCGCTCCCTCGGGACTCATTTTTGGCTGTAAGCTATGTTGTTGGAACATACATAATGTGGCATATGGTTTATGTTTTTATGCACCAAATTGCACCATTTCAAGTATATAAATGCAAAATTGTCCTCGTGGGTGGGGGATACCCCCTCCCAAACCCTCCCCCTCTGGCTCTGACCCAGCCCTCGGTCGCTTCGCTCCCTCGGGACTCATTTTTTGCTGTAAGCTATGTTATTGGATCATACATAATGTGGCATATGGTTTATGTTTTTATGCACCAAATTGCACCATTTCAAGTATATAAATGCAGAATTTTCCCCGTGGGAGGGGGATACCCCCTCCCAAACCCTCCCCCTCTGGCTCTCCCCAGCCCTCGGTCGCTTCGCTCCCTCGGGACTCATTTTTGGCTGTAAGCTATGTTGTTGGATCATACATAATGTGGCATATGGTTTATGTTTTTTATGCACCAAATTGCACCATTTCAAGTATATAAATGCAAAATCTTCCCTGTGGGAGGGGGATACCCCCTCCCAAACCCTCCGCCTCTGGCTCTGCCCCAGCCCTCGGTCGCTTCGCTCCCTCGGGACTCATTTTTTGTTGTAAGCTATGTTGTTGGATCATGTTTTTAAAGCACAAGATTGCACAATTTCAGGTTAAAAAATGCAAAAACTCCCTACCGTGGGAGGGGGGGGGGGGGGACTCCGCTCAGTCGCTTTATCCTCGCAATGTCTCACTCTCACCTCTGGCTCAACGTTGGCAACTCTGTGAGTGTGGTTGGGCATGAGCCCCTAAACACATAAATCGTGAGCCCCCTTAGGGTTTTGCCCCCCCAATCCAAAACTGCTTCCGGCGCGCCTGTCTCTGGATACAATGTCGACCATTCTCCTGATGACGTCAAATTCAGCTAAGATTTAATGGCGTTATGCGAGTCTAATGCGAGTCACGTGTCGCCTTCGCCTCGTCACCTCCAGTACTTACTGCACTCTCGGGGATATAACGTCATTTAATATTGATACATTACGAAATTTCATTAATCTGTGATTACCTTGTGATGTGGTGACGAAATCGAACGTCTCTGGAAACATGTGCACCACCCTCTTGATGACGTCAATTTGATCCCAGGGTGTGTCTGATGGCGTCGAACGAGTCACGTGATCCACACATGCCAGTGTCGCTAGTAGTATTTTATAATTACGGATATAGCGTCACATAATGTATGATGTTCATACATCACGAAACTTCATTATTATGATTATTACGTACCTTGGGCTGTGGTGACGAAATCGAATGTTTCTGGATACATGTCCACCATTCTTTTGATGACGTCAATTTGATCCAGGGTGTGTCTGATTGCGTCATTGTACTGCGAGTCGCATGTCGCGTACGCCGCCCAGAACTAGAAACGAAGGATTCCGTCACGATGTGTTTGAGTCAATTACATGTTGATGTTTACAATGGACCATATACAATTTCCGTTACAACTATAATTATGTAAGAGGGTCACAGGGTGACATTTAAACGTCTAAATTCCATTTCTAACATTAAAATGGTTAAATACGAATGATCGAAAAGAGAAAGAACTATTAACAGCAGTGGTGACGTCAGCTTAATCAGAGGATAAGAACATTTTGGTTGTTTGCCCCCCCCCCCCATCCCCAGTTCAAATTCTAAAATCAAAACAACGGTTAAAATTAAGTCAAGAAAAGAAATACCTTATTTGTTGGGGAGAAGTCTTTGATAGGTCAATGGCCTCTGTTTCTGCCTCCAAACTGAATATTGTTCTATTGTACATTTTATTTGTATTTATATAAATTTTGTGTTATTTTTGTCATAATCTATTATTTGTATGTTTTATTACAATTTGTGGAAATAAACGAAAATGAAAAACATCGGTCGCGGCGCGTGAGGACAAGAACACTTGGGATATCCCCCCCCCCTCCCCCCCTACCCCTCTTCGAGCGGACATCAACCAAAATACCGTTTTATATTAAATATATTTTTTGTCTAATACGAGATATAAACTGTCTCTTCCTTACAAAAGAGACGTAATTTAAACCCAGCGCACCCAAAGCCAAGTTGACATGATCCGACTGGTTTACAGTCACGCCCGATCAGTCAGATCCGATTTCACAGATTGAACATGTTGAATCGGACCCGATTGGCTTCCGACTGGCTCCCAACTGGCAAAATTGGAGACCTGACTCCTGAGGCAACGCACTCAGAGCCGATCCGGCCAGAACCAGTTGGATCGGGTCGAGTCGGCTCTGTCCCTGCCGGAAAGAACACACTCATCCACAGTGTGTTCACATTGTGTTTACACTGTGTGCTCCACAATGGTATGGTCACACTGTGTGGCACAGTGTGTTTCATAGTGTGACAACACTGTGTGAACGCTCAAATTTAACACTATGTTTCACACTGTGAACACACTTGGGTGTGTTCTTTCTGGCAGGGGTGTGCGTTTGGCTTTACCCACCTGACCACCGACCAGTCCCTCTCTGAGTCGAGGGATGTCTGTATGAGACCCCATCACCCCATTGCCCCATCGCTCGGTCAAGTCGCTGTTCAGATCGACGTTCTGGAGTTCGTTGTTCTCAAGTGTTTTCAGCTTCCACGGCCAGTCATTGTGCCTGAGGACAAAGGACAACCACACGAAATACAGTCAAACCTGTCTTAGGGGACCATCTGTCTATATAGCAGCCAACCTGCCTATTATAGTAGACATCAAACTTGATCACTGCATGGCAGGTAAACAATGTTATACGGCACCTGTAATTATAGAGATCACCTGTCTACGGTGGCCACATTTCTTGTTTCCCTTGGGTGGTCACTAAACAATGGTTCGACTGTCATGACTGTAGAGAAAAATTATCTAACGACGTTCAATTATATATACTCATGATTCACCTTGACACACATTTGAACCGGTAATATGAGCAAAGAGTAGTCGCCGCCCCCCCCCCCCCCCCCCCCCCCCTCTCAACAAGAGGGGTTGTTTACGACAACGGGACCGAAACCACCGCACGTGGCCGAGACCGAGACTACTGGTTGAGTCGTGTAATAAGGGGGGGGGGGGGGGGGTGTGCGTCGCCAAAAATGTTCGAAGCCGAGGTCGAGACCACTGGGTAAGTTTTGTAAGCGTGTGGGGGGGGGGGGGGGGGGGGGTCTGTCCAAGACCACTGCTTTACATGAACGAGATCGCGATACGAGACCAACAATAAGTGGACCTTTCTGAATTAACAATTATTATATATTTAATAATTTGACTAATGATTAAAATAATAATAATGTTACTACTACTACTACTACTACTACTACTACTACTACTACTACTACTACTACTACTACTACTAATAATAATAATAATGATACTACTACTAATAATATCTATAGTCACTATAGTTATAATAATGATTATAATAATACAAATACAAATAGCAAAATAGTGATAATTATGATAATAATAATAATACTTATAACAATAACGAAACTTAAACGTAACATATTCCGTAAGGCGTAACATTATATTCAAGCACAATTTAAATCAAGTCAGCAAACAAAAATATATAATTTTGGCTTTTGACCTACCCATCAATTAGGGGAACCTCTGCCATGTACTGTCGGGCCAGGTCTTCGTCTGACAAGTCCTGGATCCCGTCCTGATCCTTTGCGTCGGTTTCTGATAGCGGATTAGCGACAGAGACTACTATGAAAGCCACTGCGATGACGACGATAAAGACTATGAGCGACTGCTGACCGCGCTTCATCATGACAAATGTTATGATGCAATATGATGCTCATTCAGATTCGACTTCGATTTTGTTTGTCTTCTATATAACTGTATACAACAAACAAACTCTACAAGTAAGTTGTGTTTGTTTCTTCCTGACTGAATTATTAGGAAACGGCTAAACTTGTTTGCGATGTAGAATGAATAAACTAAATTCTCAAGCTCACGGAGTCAAGTAGCCTTCTCGATCACATAGATATACAATTATCGATATTTTTAATTCGTTTCACCTAGGCATGCTTGTAATCATTGGCGTAGCGTGATCGGACTGATTTTTTTGGGGGGGGGGGGGGTGGGGGCAAATTATTGGGGGACACACGTCATGAACGTCCTTATCATTATTTTCCCTTATGCTTCTGTTTTATTTTTGTTTTCAAATTATTTGGGGGCGTGTCCCTCGCGCCCTCCGTAGCTACGCCACTGCTTGCAATTGTGGATGATATTGCCCTTCGATCACCTTGTCCACTGACATATCACGACATTGGAGGACAAAGTATCAAGATTGAAGATATGGCTATTGTTCGAGCAGTTTTAAAAGTGTAGTTTATTTAACCTTTTTTTAAATTTCATCTACTGACCCGAATATCTACTATAGATAACCTAAATATTGACGGTAATTAATCAAGGAGCTATACAGGGTGGCCCCAAAAAACGGAACGGGGCACTTCCCAAAATAAAGTAACAAAATGATTATGTCCATCAGATAGAGTGTCTTTTCCAATGAAAAACGATACCAAGAACAGTCATTTTGGTCGTGTAGTTTATTTTAGGCCGCTGTGAGTGACACCATGTCAGGTTCCCAATTTTGTCAATTCAGTGTCTCATAAATCGCACTTACTGCCCGTCATAGCATCGAACAACAAGCAATACGGGCGCCATTGTTAGTGTGCATTCAGCTGCGTGCCGAGAGAATGAGTATAGTTGTTCGATTCTATGACGGGCAGTAAGTCCGATTTATCAGGCACTGACTTGGTAAAAATTGACAAAAAAAGGAACCTGACATGGTGTCACTCACAGCGCCCTAAAACAAAAACTACACGACCAAAATGACTGTTCTTGGTATCGTTTTTCATTGGAAAAGACACCCTATCCGATGTACATAATCATTGTGTTACTATATTTTGGGAAGTGCCCCGTTCCGTTTTGGGGGCCACCCAGGGCCTGTATACCTGTAGCCAGTGGTATCATAGTCATATTTGATTGAGATTATCATTATTTGAACGAGTATTATCACCCATATCGTTGAAAATATAATTTTCATGTTACCATGATTATACACTCGAAGAGTTATATTAATTATTGTCTCGTTTTTATCAGAGCTGAGAGTTGAGTGGATGGTATTTGGACATAACATAATGTCTTATAAAAGTATGTTTTTAATTTTTACCCATAGCGTCGCAGTATAAGATGTGTGCGTGTGTTTTGTTGTTGTTGTTGTTGTGGGGGGGGGGGGGGGGGGGCGGTTGCGTGTGTGATTTTGTGTGTGAGTTTTTGTGTGTATGTGTGTGTGTGTGAGTGTGTGTATGGGTTTATCCCTGACCCATATCGACAGCCTATTTTGATAACCTAAATTAGACATAATATTATTAGACATAATCTAATATCAAATGGTCAATGTTAACAGTTCTAGCAATATTTATTGTTTAATTTAACGATATCGCCAATAAATACAACAACGACGTCTTTGTTTGTAATTGTCTGTGATAGAATACAGAGTACGCATGTTAATGTTCTGGGTGTAACTAACCTTTATTAGCCACGCACAAACTTTCGCCGGTGATGGCTTCCACACGCAATACAAATAATCATTTATAAATGAAAACATGTTTTGTATAAACTATACTATTTATTCGACCTTATCAAAGACGAATAAGGATACATGGTAAGGAGACCCATGGAGAGCGAATCTATATTATCCAAAAAGTCATTAATTTTGACAATTTTTGTTTAACAACAACACTCTTCATTAAAATGTTGAGGTATATATCGATATGTATAACATGAGCAAATACAAGCATGTGTAACCAATGAGATGATCGCATTCGTTCAAGGATCACACAGCAGCACCACTTACAGGTTATATCTGTAAAATACATAGACTTGAGGTACAATTTTGAGGTACAACAATTTTGAGGTACGTCATAATAGGATGTATAAATGTGTAGCTACAATAATCGGAGTAATACAGATTAAGCAGTGAACAAGCATGTACACCATTTTACCGAAACGTTGCAAACATGAACATGATACAGCCCACATCACCGAAGAAACAAAAATAATACAATTAATAATCATACATTTACTATTTAGGAGAAGTGCAATGAAAAGCGACTTGACGTAAATAAAAAAAAATATAGCGCGATAAACAAAACTTCGACATAAGATATTCCATCAAATGACGCTAAAACACAAGAGGTATATAACGCACTCGAAATTGGGTACCGGTATGCATTGAATAGGTGTTTCAATTTTGTAGAACCCGTATTAGTTTTCACTAGAAGAGGGGGAATTAACGAAAGTTGATATAAACGCAAAGCTCTTTTTGATACGCTTTAATATATACGCGCAAATACATGAAATAGAAACACTGTTCCTAGCTAGTCTATATTCAAGTTTTACTCTTCCATTTGTAACAAAATAAACTTACAATGCGTCATAGGAAATATTGTAAAATTACTACAAAAGAAATGCAAAATACAATTTGTTTAACTACCAAATGTAGCGATCAATAGAAAGCGAGAAATGTGGTTTGTAATGCCCTGAAATTAATGTAAAGTAAATCCACCACCACCACCACAACAACAACAACAACAACAAAAACATCGTAAAGCTCGACATCATAAACTGCGCAGTTATGTCTATAAACGAGTAAAAGATGAAATGCATGCATACATTGATGGGTGATAATAAAACATAAAACGTAGACTTGATTTTCCAAGTAAGCAAAAGTTGATAGACGCACATTCTAGAATCTGGTCCTATGTAGAGTACCGAAGTGTGACGTCATAGCTATTCATTACCATGGCCCATGTGTAATGGTTCTAAACAATGTCAGGCAAGCCAGACGATGTGTCCCCTGGCGGTTGCTAAGGAGCAATCATACAGCTCCAATATGTCCGACCCGCTATCAAAAGCCCGAATCAAAGGCAAGTTGTTTATAACCAGTATAACATGTTATAACAAAAAGAAGGTGACATCGCTACTTTAGTGCCCATATTCATAAAGGCCCGCTAGTTATGTTCCTTGCTAATGTGTTTTTTGTATATGACGTGGCCGGGGACGTGACTAGGAGTTAAACACAAGATTGTTTAGTTGCGAACTATGGTTAACTTAGTGGATACCTAAGGCTTACCCAGCTAACCCTAACTTTGCACAATAAACTGTATATTTAAAATACACTTAGCAAGGAACTTAGCTAGCGGAGTTTTATGAATATGGGGCCAGTCAGTACTCTAGGTCCGTCTGAAACTGTGTTGTTATGGGGATGGGTTATATACGTAGGTGCGACAGGTGCTGTTCTCCTCGCCCATACTATCCCGCGGGATCGAGTTCTCCCTTGGTAGGGTGGTCTCACGAAGTCTCGCGCTCACCTGGCGAGAAATAAAAAAGGAAAGTATGAGAAGTTACAATTTCATTTTCGGAATGTTCCCTATTACAGATTTGACTGTTCATAATAAGAGTTCCGACACTTTTCATCAGCTGACAAATTATAAATGCGACATGGCACAGTATAGGATGGTTTCTCAAGTAAATGACTAACAAAGTTTGAAGGAAAAATGAGTGTGTGGAAAAAAGAAATTAGGAATCCTCTTGGGCTTTCATGTTATGCTTTCCGGAAGGCCATCAGGAAGTTGTTTCCGAGGGCAAAATGACTAACCAAGTTTGCAAAATGATGTCTTAACCTCTTAGGCTTAATTACATCTTCTGTCTTTCGGAAGGCGCTAAGAAAATTGTTTCCGAGTGTGCCCTTCACTTGTTCTTGGTTCTTGGTCATGTCCAAAAGCACAGCTACCTACGAAATGACTAACCAAGTTGGCAGAAGAAAAAACACGAGTGTGGATAGAGGATGTTGAGAACCTATCCGGAAGGCCCTCAAGAAACTGTGTCCGAAGACACCCTTCTCCTTTCTTCGGTGCAACCTCGACGGGTAAGTCTGATTGGCCACGGTCAAGAAGCTAACCTACCTACAAACGTGACAAAAAGACTAACCAAGTTTGCAAAATGATGTCGAAACCTCTCAGGTTTACCTCTTCTGCCTTCCGGAAAGACTTGAGGAAGTTGTTTCCTAGGGCGCCCTTCACTTCTTATCCGGTCCAATCTCGTCGGATAAGCTCGCGGGGCCATGTCAAGAAGCCAAGCTATCTACAAATCAATTAACCAAGTTTGCAAAAGGATTTCAAAACCGCTCAGGCTTACCTCTTCTGCCTTAACCGAAAGCCGTGAGGAAGACTTTTTGGGGGGCACCCTTTACTTCTTGTTCGGTTCAACCTGGCCCTCAAGAAATTGTGACCGAGGGCGCCATTCACTTTTCTTCGGTCCATCCTCGACAGATAATTCTGATTGACCACAGTCAAGAAGCTAAACTACATACAAAAAGACTAACTAAGTTTGCATAGCGATATCGAAACCTCTCAGGCTTACCTCTTCTGCCTTCCGGAAAGCCCTAAGGAAGTTGTTTCCGAGGGCGCCCTTCACTTCTTCTTCGGTCCAATCTCGTCGGATCAGCTCGGCCACTAGATCAGGGAACTTCGACACATCCTCTAGTCCAGTGGGTGTCCTAAAAATTGGTACGATATGTAATTATATGTAATTATAAGCTAGCACATGTGTAGTCATTCATATTGTTATATAATAAGAAATCCACTTATGACCCCAAAAATGTCACCCAGTATTGTTTACATTTAAAAGATTTGACTTCTTATAAGAACTAAATATGTTTTATTCCGCGGTGAGATATGCTTTCAAGAAATTGCACTGTGGGATGTATTATTCAAACCTTCTGATTTCCAATTGTACATAGGAAATGTTGACTTCTCATTACTTAAAGCAATATTTAGCAAGCTGTACCTGCTTTGCCAAACCTAACACTTTTAACCAAAATCTATAACAGAACCCGTAACACGCCAGGCTGTTTTTTTTTAGTATGCAATACCCTGGTAAAATTGTCTTGAATTTTTAAAAGATAAAACATGAAGTCAATTGTTTACCACCAGATTCCGTCGAAATCACTTCCGAAGCTTACGCACTCCCATCCGCACACATTCTTGACATAGTCGAAATGATCTAGAAAAGATAATAAAGTTGTATATTACTTGTTGACAGTAGCAATTAGTGCGTAATTGGATCGGGATGACACATTTTTTTTCTCATCGCTTTAAACAATAAGCCAGTGTTCATCCACTCATATTGCAATAATTGGGCGCATCTTTTAATGGTTATTTATCACACTAATCCCCCGCCTCCCCCCCAGAAAAAATATTTCGAAATATATATCAAAAACGGTTGAGGTGTTGCTGTACTATATATTAATCCCAGACAAAACGTACTCGCCACTCGCTCTAGAGATGCTGTTCGGTTGTTGGTGGAGATGTTTCCTGGTGCGCGAAATTTTCATTTTTAAATTCACGTTTTGAAATAAATACATATAAATAGCAAATAAGACTTACTCGCGACTTGTGCTAGAGAGGCTGTCTGGTTGTCGGTGGAGATGTTTCCCGGTGGACAGTTGATATGCTCCGTCCGGAACGTTATCATAATCACGCCTCCATTGTCGCGCTGGAAAGAAAAGCAGAATAAACAAACAAATATACAATATGTCCAATCATTAGCTGGATATCGTAAGCATAATCATACGCATTCTTGTTCAATGTGTAACAGAATGGTGATCCTTAGTTATATTTTTTTCTGATTTTCTGCCTTTTATTCAGGTAGTGGATCATCTTTTAAAAATGTAAGCCTATACTCTGAGCCCTTTTATAACAATCGTCAATAATACCTTAATGATTAAACAATTATAACATTTAAAGGGAATTCTTTAACGGACAATGAAACTATGGCTTTCGGCTACTATTATCATTTGGAGGGTGAACAGACATTTAATTTGATACATGACATGGCAATTTTGGCCTATACTGGATCCCATGAAATCCTTCTGTGAACATACCCAGATTTTACTCATTGTTACGGCGGCAAAAGATGATGGGAGCGGCCATGTTCGTGTAACTACCCGACATGCTTTGCAAATTCTGACGAATGTGCGGATGGCCGAACAAAAAGATTAAAAAGCTTTTCACTGATTTGCAGACTCATCAAAGCGTCTACAAGTATTCAAACAATGTTTTGAATTGGTGTTATTGAATTGAGTTAAGTGCAGATATGCATCATTGACCGATCACAGTGGTGTACGTCCGCACAGACCTAACTATCAGTTCGCGGGAATAGTGGTGTACCCGATAGTGTTTTCACATATTTCTTCCAAAGTAGAAATCTGAGTCGGGGTAATGTTATGCGAAATAAACAAGCATATTAAGATGTATAAAGTACGATAAACTCTATTCTAGAGTTGCATTGGCCTTAAGGAGGTTATAACAAAATCAAAATAATTATGTTTTCACCAGTCTCCTGAGTATGTCATCAGGGGCGTTTCTGAGGTGGTTGCACTCGCCCCACGCTCCGGTGTGGCTGAAGATGACCGGTGCCTCGGTAACGTCCAGGGCATCTGCCATGGTCTTGAAGGAAACGTGGGAGATGTCCACCAACATCCCGAGGCGATTCATCTCACGGACGACATCCTGGAAGCAAAAACAAAAACATTAAACTAAAAACCATCTAAAACAAATTATTACTGCCATATATTCTCAGAGCACAATCCAAGGCCAGTGTGGCTGAAGATGACCGGTGCCTCGGTAACGTCCAGGGCATCCGCCATGGTCTTGAAGGAGACGTGAGAGATGTCCACCAACATCCCGAGGCGATTCATCTCGCGGACGACATCCTGGAAGCAAAAACAAAAACATTAAACCAAAAACCATCTAAAACAAATTATTACTGCCATATAGTATTGGCTGAAGATGATCGGTGCCTCAGTAACGTCCAGGGCATCCGCCATGGTCTTGAAGGAGACGTGAGAGATGTCCACCAACATCCCGAGGCGATTCATCTCGCGGACGACATCCTGGAAGCAAAAACAAAAACATTCAACAAAAAACCATCTAAAACAAATTATTACTGCCATATATTATTGGCTGAAGATGACCGGTGCCTCGGTAACATCCAGGGCATCCGCCATGGTCTTGAAGGAGACGTGGGAGATGTCCACCAACATCCCGAGGCGATTCATCTCACGGACTACATCCTGGAAGAAAAGAGAAATATAAGTATCACAGGACGTAAAAGGACCGAGAAGAAAATGTAATGCTGTTTTCTTAATGCATAAGATATCGCCGTCATCATCATCATCCCCAATCGTCATAATCATCATCATCATCCTCCTCCCCCCAATCGTCATCATCATCATCATCGCCGTCGTCATCATCATCAAAATCATCATAATCCTCCTCCCCATCATCATCAGCAGCAGTATCATCATCACCATCATCAACATCAGCATTATCTTCATCATCTTCATCCTCATCATCCTCCTCCTTCTCCTAATCGTCATCATCATCATCATCAACATCATCATCAGCATCATCTTCATCCTCATCATCATCCTCCTCATTCTACTAATCGTCATCATCATCATATCATCATCATCATCACCATCATTATCATCATCATCACCATCATCATCATCAGCAGCAGCATTATTATGATCACCATCATCATCACCATTATCATCATCATCATCATCATCATCATCACCATCATCACCATCATCATCATCATCATCATCATCATCATCATCATCATCATCATCATCATCATCATCATCATCATCATTTTTATAAGGAAAGTGAAATCATACCTTTCCAAAGTCTGTAAGTCCGTTGTGTATTGGATTGGTTCTGTTGTTCTGTTCATAACTGTCACCCCTGTGGTGTAAAATTCAAGTTATGACAATATTTGAATTCTATTAATTTAAATAATTTTGGAGAAAATAGAATGCAAATTGTCTTCGTCGGCATTTTCCACATCATGTGGTAACCATCAAGGTAACCACAGAAAATGAACTTGAGGAACGGGAATCTTAACTTATGTATAACTTTGCAAATTAGTAAAATGATCTTATCTTTGATGATGTAATTGAAGGCACACCAGTCAGAGCGAATTGTTAGGAGGGCCACCCCACCATTCTTATCATTATGAAATGGACGAATAATTTAGATACTTACCATGCGTTACTACACTGTTAAAACGCTGTGTAAAAGAACGCTGTGTAAAATGGTTGTTAAATCTTTTCATACAACTTTAGGTGTAGCATGATAAGTTGTATGAAGAAGGGTTGCGTGAAGCGGCCATTGTTCAAGCGTTGATGAAACGTTTTAAATCACGTGATAGTTTCGACCGCAAAATCATCGCGTCAAAACCTCTTTTGCCCTTCGCAAACCAAGCGAACCGAGATAGCGCAGTCGATAGAGAGTGAGACTTATAACCCAAAGACCCCCGGTTCGAATCCTACCCTTGCCGCTTTTACATCTTGTTTTGTATTTGCTATTTCAACAACGGGATTGTTGAAAATTATTCTAAACAACAGTCGTAGAACAAATTAAAACAACTTAACAACAGTTGTGTAAACAACTGGGGTTGTTGAATGTTTTCAACAACAGTTGGATGGTTCATATGTCAAACAGCGGTTGTTGAACAATTTCAACAAGTTTTTGAATTTGTTTACACAGCGTTTTAACAGTGTACAGTTGTGGGTGAGCGTAATGTATCTAGCGCTGAGTTCATAGAGACTGCGTAGAACGGCAAAGCTGGAATCGATGTTATGACCACTCTATACCCATATCAGTGACGCAATCTTCCCATTAGTAAAGCAATGCAAATTTACGTCTGTATGTACCCAGAGCGACGTTCCTTCGTGCGATAATGTAATAACGCTCATCGCAAGGATTGAGAGCGCATGCATTAAATGCGTAAATGCATAGCCACTTCGCGCCTAATTCGCAGGGACTATAATTGGGCATCAGAATAAAAACCTTTACTTACCACGGGTTACTGCAGTTGTGGGTGAGCGTCATGTATCTAGCGCCGAGTTCATAGAGGCTGCGTAGAACGGCAAAGCTGGAATCGATGTTATGGCCACTCTCTACCCCAATCAGAGACGCAATCTTCCCATTACCGAACGAGTCTTCAATACCTTGGAATTTTGGCAGAGAATCACATTGCTTAGAACTATTAACCACATGTATGTTGAAATTTGCAAATTTGTATACTAACACAGGTCAACATATTAACCAATTTTTCCACTAGCTGACTGATGAGTGATATCATATAGCCGAGTTATAAGCGAAAATTAAAAGTGACCAAAGCAAGTCAACTTTCCAAGGGAGAAATTAATTGTCTTTTTTTTCCTTCTCCATAAATCATTATATCGGAAGAAAATTTTGGTAAACCGAATTATGAGTCGTGCTACCTTTGGTTATGTGATATTTTGTGGGTATGAGAACCTCTTAGGATAAGTAATCATGTATATGTCTGTACGTAACCCGAGCGACGTTCCTTCGTGCGATAATGCGCTCATCGCAAGGATTCAGAGCGCAATGCATAACATGCGTATTATACGTATAGAATATAGACCCACTTCGCAGCTGCCACGTATAGTGGCTTTGGGCCTCTAGTAAAACCTATACTTACCATAAATCTAAAGATCTAAGTAAGTTTTTGTAGATTTTGACATTGTTACTAGATCCCGTATAATCAGTGGGGCAGTTTTCCCACTTACGAACGAGTTTTCAATATAAATTATATTAACGTAGGTAGGTAAACGAAAACGAACAGTGTCAAAATGTATTTCAGAGCGCTGAAGGATAATCAAATGTTATGAAAAATAACCACCCGGGACCCCCTCCCCCCTGGACCTTTATTGTTACAGTAAGCAATGAGGCAAATTTCCCGTTTGCAAACGAGATTTCAATACTTCACAAGGTCATGTTGTGATTATCGTATCTACAGGAAGTACATCACTTTACTAATATGCTCACACTTCTAGGGTCATTTCATGGAGGGACAGACAGAGGGACAACCATTCACACTGGCACAGCATGGTCTAGCTAGTCCCCATACCATAGTAAACATTAACAACTTAGAACGCCTACATTACCCATGAAATTACATTTGTGTAATTGTACCTTGTGCGGTGGTGACAAAATCGAAGGTCTCTGGATACATGTCTGCGATCCTCTTGATGAGGTCCATCTGGTCGAGGACTTGTCGGATCGCATCTTTATACTGACTATTGCAATCTGTGTACGCCGCCCAGAACTGACAGAAAATCACAGAATTAATTACAAAATTATTTAAGTTTTACATATTGTAGGTGTGTAATAGATTTGTTTCAATTATTTCATCATTATACATGCACGTATGTACGATATTAGGCTCCGTTCCCAATCATCATTATCGCAATAATAATCATGTGTAATGGATTTTAACAACTGCTTTATCATTAAAATGTACGTAGGCTTTTAACCATAAATCATTATCACTATAATAGTCATCATCGTCATCGTCGCCTTCTAAACCATATAATCATCATTGATCATGATGATCATCATCATCATGATCATCATCAGCATCATCATCATCATCATCATCAGCATCCTAATCATCATCATCATCAGCATCATCATCATCATTATCATCATCATCATCATCATCATCATCATCATCATCATCATCATCATCATCATCATCATCATCATCATTACACCTACCTGTGCACCCACAAGTCCCTGCCTTAGTTTTGGGATATTTGTATGACTGAACCCCCAACGCGCCAACAGGTCGCCGTTTAGGTCGAGTCCTTGAAGCCTATTGTCTTCGTTCAAATTAAAGTGATATGGCCAGTCGTTGTGTCTGGAAAACAAAAACAAAACAGCAAATCAAAGATTGAAGATTCAACGCTCTTATATAAGCCCTCTGCAGACAGAGCCGACTCGACCCGATCCGACTGCTTTCAATCAGGATATATTTGGGCCCGGTCGGTCGGATCCGATTCATCGTGTTGAATCGGCTCCAACTGGCATCCGACTGTCTCTCGACTGGCAAAATGTGTGTCGCGAGGCACTGAAAACTGAGCCGATCCGAATGAAAAGCAGTCAAATCGGGTCAAGTCGGCTCTGTCTGCAGAGGGCTTTAGATTTCATGATCGCAAATACTCTATATTAACACAGTACCATAAATAGTAGATCATAATATTGGGTATTTCTCGTATACCAAATAAAGAGATCCGAGTTTTTGAATTACATTTCTGAAAGCTTAAATTTTTAACTTACTCAGCAATTTTTAAAGAAGCATGATTATGTACCAAACCGATGAATAAACCTATTTTCAATGCTTTACGATAAAACACGAGACGAAAAAGGGTATTTTAGCCCGGCAAGAGGTCAGCATGATGTAATGGGGCATAAACAACTAAACAAGGCACGGTCTAGCTCGATCTAGGCCCTGTATGCAAATTCTATTATTGTTATTTGTATTGTATTTTAGGTTTGCTTATTATTGTATAATTTTCACAATTTTCATGTAATGCTGCTGTAATCTTTTTCATGTAACATAACATTTTTAATCTATGGATTTTTTTTAATGGTTTTTAATTTGTAAGTAAACCGAAATTCACTTCAACCCTATCCAATTAATACATATTGTTCTATAGCTATCCTAAAAGCTTGTCAGCAGTTTGCCCGACATAGCAACAAATAATGTATACAATGTGGAATTTTGAAAAGATTCAGTTATTTGGATTTTTTAGGAGCTGTATGAAAATGTGCCATTTAATCGGTAATTTTATTCCTCCCCATGTCGGCGTTCAGCGACCCATCCGTATGTTGGGGAAAATGTAAATGTTCATCATACCAATTGATCTTGGCACAAGCTGGCCCACTATATATGCGCCCCCTCCCCCGATGCCCCTACAAAAAAGGCCTGCCCGCCAGCGATCTCGTTCTCATTATAATTCTATCATCAGGGCATGACGGGTGTGATTGACTGATTATTGAGTAATAGAGGATATTATGGTTAAGGTTGATTAGAATTAGGGAAATTTAGCGTTAGGTAAGTATAAAACCCAATTTATAACTGACCCTTAAATAAAAGAAAACATGGACAATTTTGACGCCCACCTGTTTGTCTCGTCTGGCTTTACAATATATACGCTTTTGCCAATTAAATTCGAACTCACTGGGTTCACTATTAAGGGCAAGTCGCCATTTCGCTGTTTATTAGGTCAAGGATCAATTCCCTTGACTGAAAAGTCGTATAGTCCCAGAATAGCTCGAGACAAAGTAGTTATGGGTTATAGGGTATGAGATATATATTCATAAAATCCTCCGCTACCATGCATAACATGTTAGCAATGTCTATAATACTAGTAGGCCTATACATTTATAGGACTATAGGTATGCGGCAAGTTGTATTTGTAATCGCAAAATACGTACTTCTACCACTACAACTACTATTACTACTACTATACTGATTAAAATAATAATAATATTAATAATAATAATAAAAAACAATACAAATAATAATAATAAAAAACAATACAAATAATAATAATCATGACAATAATAATAATACTAATAATACTATAAATACTGCTTCTACTAATAACAACAACAATACCATTAATTTAACGATACATTTCTAATAAAAATAAACATCATGAATAATGATAATTACAATATGACTATACTCATAAATTACGATGAAAACATTATCAGTTACAAAACAAATATGGCAGTCAAGCCTACCCGTCGATAAGCGGCACCTCTCGCATGTATCGGCGTGCCAGTGCCTCGGCGGTATCTCTCGACTTCAATGACAACGGTACGGCGATGGCGACGACCACGGCTCCAGCCACCACCGCGAGTCCGGCGATCAGGAGAATGAGCTTCCCACGCTCCATCGTCTTTGCTTCTTATACTGCAATAATTTCTTCTCAAAAAGCCGATATATATCACCCTTAAATTGTTTACGCCAATCTATTTTGTTTGCTGCGATTGGATTTAAAACTAACTAGCTTATTACAATTAATATCTGCTGCATGGGCTATGAAAGCACGAGTCTCAAATCCTTTTTTACAACTGATGTTAACAAAAAGATGTTGATAACTGTTAAAGCACGCTCATCGCCGTTACATGTCCGATTGTTGGGTATGTTTAAGCCAGCGCCGTAGAACGGCATCATATAGCTCTCTATCAGCTTGATCGTTGTTTAGCACGTCACTTGTTTGTCTGGGTTCCAAAAATGAAAAACATGATTGTATAGCCTATCTGGAAAAGTGCAGTTATTTGGATATCGCAGCATACAGCATAAATGCAAATTCGAGCGGCAACGCCCATGCATCAGATAGAATTGGCACAAGCACTTTAAGCAAACCCTATAGATCTAGAACCTAATTGCCCTTGCCGAATGGCGAAGCTAGGAGGGGAGTGGGGGGGGGGGGGGGTGGAACTAG